>CATIWR010698922.1:0-16595 GCA_949677035.1 Omphalea diandra | reverse complement strand
AAACCTTTGGTCCACTTGATGAGTATTCCAGAGTCAATGGACGTTTGCTTTACCGGAAAAGAAAATGTGAATCCAATCTCCCTTTTCCTACCATGTGGCAGGTGAAATTTCCCACCTTCTTGTTGTGCAAATTTAGCCAATCCAGACGCAATAAAATCAAAAAGTTCCTGCAATAATACAACTAATTAAAACAGTTTTTAGCTATACGCAAACAAAATTAATTAAGATACCTCCAAATATCATAAAAACAGACCTCAGAAGTAGCACACATGAGATCCTGAGGAATAGAAACTTGCTCAAATTCAGTGGCGATCACTCGCTCTTCTTTTCCACCTAATTGCACTCTTAGCACTCGGAAATTTGTTCCCCCAAGATCCAACGCATAAAACAATCCTTTTTCATTCCTTTCCAACAAAAAAAATAAAAAATTCGCTTTATTTTCTTAAATGCACTCTCTCTCTTTCTATATATATATATATAAACAAAGCGTTTTGAAGTAGTACCCGGTAGGCAAGCTATCAACGTAGCTGAGTATCATCTTAAGATCGCTACCGCCATCAGCAGCAAGTCCAGCGCGCATATCAGCGGCCATGGCGTCCGCCACGTGGCGCAGGACAGGCAATGGAGTTGCGCAGTCCTTGTGTAACTTGGCGAGAATGGGAGCTACTGAAACGACGTTAGATCGGAGGGCCATCCTTACTGGACGCAAACCAACCCTCCGAGATCGCGAGACATGAAATGATCCGACGGTAGGTGCGTTGGTAGTGGCAACCGACATGATGAATGGTGGGAGGATCACAGAATGTGAAGGAAAAAGAAAAATGAAAATTGTGAGGTTAACAGAGACTGAGAAAACAAGTGTGACTGTGGAGCCTTTTTTTCTCTTTATTTTTTGATGGGAAGGTTCCACCGTTAGGTCTTGAACATGAATTTTAGGATAATAATAATAATTTTCTGTTGACGATGGGTTTTTGGTGTTGCTTTTTCTTTTTTCCTTGGTAAAAAAATGGATCAACACTTTACTTTCGGGTTCTATTTTCTTTTATTGGCTAAAAAAAAAACTAATTTGGGTATTTTAGAGGAATCAAAGCTATTTATTTGAGTTTGGTCGAAGCTGGGGCGGACACCACGATGTATGAGGCGACAGTGTTCTGTTATTCCTTGGATAATCCGATCCAATCAAATGTTTTTGGTCAGTGGTTGGGCTTTTCTAACGTTGGATTTGGTACAAGGTATCTCCAGTATTTGGTGTTAGCTTCCGTTTCCTTTTCCACTTCTTTTATATGTGCATCAAACAGGCACTTAAGTAAATTATAGGGCCCTCGAAACCCTTTCATAGCCAGTGGCAGTGATCTAAGGCTTTCCCGACTCTCATCGACTTTCTTCTCGAGTTAATTGGCATTTAGGAAGTGTACTGTGCATTGGTCTCATCTCAAAACGGAGAATGGGTGGGCCACCATAGACAAGCTGGACGTCTATTGACTGTCCTCAGCTATATGAAGTTTTGTCTGCATCTACCACGTAGCAAATTATATTATAAACTTATATTTACGTTATTTTATAAATTTAGATCAATATATATTAAATTCAGAGTAATATATATTAATATTAAATTATATATATATTTGATTTTAATTATATATATATTGAAATAAATATATATTAATCTATTAAAATAAATATATGTTAATCATTATATATATATTAATATTAAGTTAGATATATATATATTGAAATGTATATATATTAATTTTTAACTTTATGTAAATTATTTTTAAAATGAAATCCTGAATCTGAATTGCTACCATGTAACTTATTATGCTTCACCGATTGGGTCACATAACCAGCCAGCCCAGGCAACGTCAAACCAATTTTTTCATGCAACTGATTTTTTAAGGTTGTCCTCTCAACTTTTGTTGTATTACTCATACAGTGATTACTGTTGAACTTGATGTGTATAAGTATTTCTGTTTGTCAATATATCTTCACATTTTTGGTAAATAATAATAATAATAATTTCTGGATAAAAAAATCAAAGCATTAAATCAATAGGTTATCTGAATATATAACGCAAAAAAAATTATTTATGATCACTTTATATATTCACTTAATAATATAATAATATATAAAATTATTATTTAATAAATTTATTATTATATTTTAAATATATTTTTATTTTATTTAATATAAATATAAACATTATAATAATTTTTCTCTAAAAGGGGCCCACCAAGTGTGAAAACTGAGAAAGTAGGGCCTGTTGATTGGTTGGATGGATATTGGTGAATAGTCCCTCTCTAAATAATGGGCTGTTGGGCTCGGTTTGGGACCAAAAATTATAAGACCGAAACTATCCCCCAGTACCACTAGTACTGCCCCACCGGCCTCACATTGAAAATTAAATACTTAGTATAACAGAAAGAATTTCTAGTGAAGTGGACGCGAAGCAACGAAGCTCCAAACATCTTTCCTTGTTATGTCATACCCAAGTCACTCTTAGCTGCTTCTAACCACCCTGCACCCTCTCTCTTTCTGTCTAAATCCTCAAATCCAAATAAAACATTTTTGCTGGTTCCCAACCGTTCTTATTTTGTTTCGCAAGATGGATAGTCAAGAGAGAGTTGTGGCATCAATGAAGAGGGCAGAGATAGATACTCGAGCCCCATTCCGCTCTGTTAAAGAGGCTGTTTCTTTGTTCGGTGAGAAAGTTTTGGCCGGAGAGGTCTATTCTACCAAGCTCAAAGAGGTATTTTGAAGCTTCGTTACACATGACTCTATTAATTTCCCCCTGCATTCAATCTATTCTCCTTTCTTTTGTTTTTTCCAATAATGATACAACTTTGTACTGGATTTTTAATTTATTTGTGATGTGAGCGTTCATCTTTTAATTGTCCATCGACCATTTGCATTCAATTTTGACATTATACACATAATACTGATATGAACCCAGTACATATAGTTCTTTTTCCTGTGTTATATGTTAATTGCTTGGGATGAAATTAAAGGTTTATTTTTATTTTGAGGAGGTTGTTAAGGGTTTCTTGATGGTTGATATATGACTTTAAATTCTACTCTACTGTTTTATCTGTTGGAAGGAATAAAGTTGAAAACTTGGAGACTGTTTTTCAAATATTTAATCAGTAGGATAAGAATCCATCTGTTTTGCCTTCAATAAGAGCAAAGTTTTGAGTACTCACCTATTCATTTATACACTTAGATGCGCATTGGAACAATTGAAAATGAGCAGGGTTCTTCTTCCAAGCTTGGAACAGTGACAGATGAGTTAGAGGAGACAAAACAGAGCCTTGAGAAAGCTAAAGAAGAAAGCATGATGATGGCAAATTACTTAACTTCTCTTAAACAAGAACTCGAAAGAACAAAGCGAGAGCTCCAACAAATGAAAGCGCGTGAAGCAGAAATGGAGTCTGAAATCGAAGATGTGAAGGTTGTTGAAGACTCATCAACAAAATTTGAAGTGAAAATGCACTCTAAAAAATTAGAAGGTATTGAATTCCAAAAGAAAAGATATGTATCCTTTGCAAATCCTCCCTCCGTGACTCAAGTTATGATCCCACCAGGCCTTGAAGCACTTGAGAGACACCCTTCTCTTAGAAAAAAGAAGAAGAAGCCATTGATCCCTCTCATTGGAGGGATTTTCTCTAAGAAAAAAGCAGGTCAAAAGCTCAATTCCCCATGAATTCCCATGAGCTACATAGTATACACTTTAATTAAAAATAGTAACAATAATGAATGTATTATCACTATTACCTCGCAAATTTTTCCTGTTCTTTTTTGTCAGTAGTTGGTGTAATTCTGCCTATAAAGTCAGCCTCCCACAGAAATATTTATAGGCAGAATAATTGTGAAAAAACAAATTTTATGTAATAAGACTTGTTAAATCATTTTGGTTCCTTAAATTGAATATAATATGTGCTATTGTTATTTTCAACTTTACATTCCCAAAGAAGCTCATCAGATAAAACATTGCCACTTCTACTCTATGTAGAAACTAAAAAAGCACAAAATCACAAGACAAGAAATAAGCTAGCAACTACAAATTTCACTATGCAATAAGGATCTATACACACACACCAGGATTCCCTCTGGGTAGCGATTTTGTAAATATATGTAAAACGTTGCTTTATTGTGTCATTTCGTGTTGATGTGGGACTTCAGTTAATTGTCGTATTCTGCTAGACCTGCTTCTATAAAAACGACGCCGCTTATTTTGATGGCTGGGTATACAAAAAACGACGCCGGCTAGTTTGATGTCTGGTTATACAAACAACGACGCCGTCCCAAATTCAGCATCATGTTCTCCAGGTTATCCACTGTGTTTTGATTTTTTTTATTTTTTCAGCAAAATAAGACCAGTGCGATTACAAAAACAGCGCGGACTTGAGTTTTTCCCAATGTTTCCCATGCTATCAATAGCTCTATAATTTTGATATTATCATATAGAGAAGCCAACATGGCAGCGGATTGCATCGCTAAACTAACATTTGAGTTATCATGACGATAGATGTACGTATTCCTTAATTAAAATTTAATTTTAAAATTAACAATATATTTCAATTACTTTAATAAATTAACAATAACTTTTAATTTTATAAATTTTTGTTGCCAATTTAGTGACATATTATTGCATTGCTATTTTAATTAGCAATGTCAAATAGCAATGAGCAAAATAATAATAAAAATTTTCTTTGTTATTAGCAATGAAATTTTACTAAATTGTGAAATTTTTGTAATGATATATTTTTATCTGAATTTCAATTATATATAATTTGATTAGTTTTAAATATAATTAACTAATTTAAAAATATAATTGTCAAATTTTGTTTTTTTGTTTTTATTAGGTTTTTTGAAAATGCTTAGATAATAGATATTATTTTTGTCATTCAGGTTTTTATACCATGCATTTATGTTCATATAGTAATATAGATCAGAATCCATCACACATGAGAAAAAAAACACACACCTCCTTACTTTATTATATTAAGGTCATTACACTCAATTAATAAACTATAATTTATTTTTATAAACTATAAATTTATTTTCGAAAATTAAATTTTTTTTTGTTTTTATTAGGTTTTTTTGAAAATGCTTACAGAACGCTTAGATACCAGATAGTACTTTTGTCATTCGGATTCTTATATCATGCACTCATGTCTATATAGCAATATAGATCGGAGTCCATCACACATGAGAAAAAAACACACACCTCTTCACCTTTATATATTAAGGTCATTACACTCAATTAATAAACTGTAGATTTATTTTTATAAATTATCAATTCATTTTTTATATAGTACAAGTTGATTTTGTAGATTTATTCTTTATAAAGTATAGGTTTATTTTTCATTAAGTGTAGATTTATTAGTAATAAATTATATATTCATTTCTTATCCAAACTTCTATATAATGATTTTGTGGATTTACTATAAATTATAGGTTTATTGTTGTAAATTATAGATTGATTATTAATAAACTGTAAGTTCATTTTTTTATAAAAGCATAGATTCAATTTTTTTTTTATAAAATGCATGTTTAGTATTTCTAAATTGGATAAAAAGAATTAAACACATAAAAAAATAACACAAAAAAACTAATAACTAAAAATTAAAATAATAAAAACAAACAAAAAATTCATACTTCATTATTAGTAAACTGTAGGTTCATTTTTTATAAAATATAAATTTGTTTTTTAAAACTGTAGATTCAGTTTTTGTAAACAGTAGGTTCATTTTTTTATAAAGTACAAGTTTATTATTCTTAAATTGAAAAAAAAAACACACAAAAACATAATTAAAACACAAAAAACATTAAAAAACTAACAACTAAAGATTAAAACAATAAAAATAATAGAGAATTCATAATTTATTATCAGTAAACTATAAGTTTATTTTTTTTTATAAATTGTAAGTTCATTTTTTATAAATTATAGGTTCATTTTTTAGAAAGTACAAGTTCATTATTCATAAACTGAATAAAAATTTTGTTATTCCTAAATTGAAAAAAAAGAATCAAACACATAAAAACATGAAAAAAATATAAAAAAAATATAGAAAACTAAAAAATAAAGATTAAAATAATAAAAATAAATAAATAAATTCATAACAATTAACAATCAATAAACTCATTCTTGAAAACTCTATTCATTGATTACGGTTGAAACAAAAAATTCAAAAACGATTAATCCAATAATAAATAATTGAAGAATAAATAACTAAGAACAAAAATCAAACAAGAAGATAATATAAATTACAGAAACGGAAATTTCAAAATAAAAAGAAAAACAAACACACAAAATAAAAAACAAAAAAAAAAAACGTTAACTATAAACTCTCGTTAACGTTGTTAATAACAATTGATAAATTTCAAAAACTCACATATATGAATATTTTTCAAAATACATCGTATTAATAATGACATGCAGAATATCATGGACATAATCATATAATTTGCCCTGTCATTCACTATGGTCTTATATTCTGAAAGCCCTTAGAATCTGAGGCCTCACAGATCACCACTCTAAGGTTGAGGGGCCATAGTAGTTGTTTTGTACAACTTGACCTAATGAGAGTGAGGTTGTTTTTAACAGCCGTGTCGGGTGGGAACGAGTTGCTAATTATCTAGTGAAACCCCTCATTATAATTTGATTAAAAATTCATGTTCTAGGTGGTTAACTCCACACCTCATCATTGCTGCACTCCCTTAGGCTAGATTAAAAAAAAAAAAAAAAAATCGCCCAATCAAAACTATTCTAAATCACTCCACACCTCATCATTTGTTTTCTTTATCTTAATTATTTTCTTTCGAATTTTTTGATGGGTTAATTAATTGATTATTGCTGTGATTCTTTTATGCACCAATTGTTTCATGCGGTTGTCACAAAGGAAAATGGGCAGTTAAAAAAAAAGCAAATAAAAACTCTTTATAAATAAAAATGGTCTAAATGGGATTGAATTACAGTAAACTAAAATTTGGAGTTGAATAGTAATGTTTTATTTCGTATAAAATAGTTGAAAATTTAATTGGAGTCAAATTAAATAAAAAAAAAGTTATATAGAATATTTTTGTTTATTTCTTCTTATAAGACGTGGCAAATGGAATATGAAGGCTGGCTGAAGCAAGTCGACAACGAAACAAAAGCGCAACTTCTATTCTGTGAACCAAGACCCAAAACCATAAGCCTAGCCCATTAGGTCGTGTCTCCAGGCTCTAGCCAAAACAAATACAACGCGTTAAAAACAGGCGCAACTAACAATCAGCCGTTGGGCTAGGCCAGCTCTCTCGTTGGGATAAACTGCCTTCCATCGACCCTACAAAGGTGAATTAATTGAGACAATTCATGAGTTATTCGAAATTAGTTTTTAAAAAAAAAATCTGAGATTAATTTGAGAGTTGGAGCTAATTGAGTTAGTTATCAAGTTGAATTTGAGTATCAACGAACTCAATTTGAGAAATTCACAAAGTTAATTGAATTTCATTTTTTAAATGTTAGTAAGTTTATATAAATAATCAAATCAAATTGAAATAATATAATTTTCAAGTTTAATCAAATTTATTTAAGTTTGAATTTGATATTTTAAAAACTTTTTATATGAGAATTCTAAACAAGCATGGTCGAGTATTTGGAGTATTGGATCTAATAAAGTTCAAGCTCGAAAAATAGAGGTTAAGTGAGTTCAAGTTGACTCAAAAAGTTTCAAGTTTTCTAATTGAGCTGGACTTAATTTGATTATACTCCTATTGTCATAGTAACTTTAATAATTATATTATAGCTTTCAAAGCTAATTGCTTTGAAAATTTCATGATTTTTGAGCCTAATACCATATACTAATTAAGTGAGATAAGTTAGCTAATAACAAAAACTAAAATCAAATGAATCTAAGCAATTGACTTCAACTTAATCATGTTGAGACTAATTCCAATTTTGATAATCTGTCCAATTAATTCAACTTATTATTACTATTATTATTTTGGTGATTAAAGTCCTTAACAGTTCCACTCCCACCCAAAAAAGAAAAAAGAGTATAATGGAGATAATCTTCTTTATAAGCCGTTTAAACGTAAGCACTTTATAAATGGGATAGTTTAGTTGATCTTGCAAAATGGAACTGACATTCTTACATACTAACTAAAAGAAAACCAAAAGGAACAAAAGAAAGAAAAGTTGTTTGACTAAGTTCATGAGTTTACGGGCTTTTGGGTCATTAGAGAGAATTGATGAGCCTCCACAATGAAATGCAATGCGAAAGTTTAAACCTTCATGAAGGCACTGAGCTTGGCTGTAGTATTTAATGGGCTAAATGACTCTGTCACAAAACAACCGACCCGATGCTTCTTCTGTACTTACGTAAAATAGAGACCCAATAAGCGTAGACTACACACAACTGCCTTCACTCACTGCAATTGGATGAAATGACTTGAACTCAGATTTCTTCACTATCCACATAATTGAGAGAGCAATCGTCAATTAGGCTGTAACATAAAAGTGAATTTTGCTCCTCTGTAGCAAACAACGCACTTTCAATCTTCGGGAACAAAACATTTACAATATCTCTCTCTATTTTTTTTTTTTTTTTTTTGGGGTGACGGATGAAGGCAAAATCTCAAATTCAAATACGCAAATGTGATTATAAATATTAACATCATAAAGTAACTAAAACAGAATTTCAATTAGAAAATCGTCAAATAAATGCATACCCATCCACAAAGTAACGTCAACATTAATCAGTTCATCACAGTAAAATCTGCTTTCTTGTAAACATGTTTTAGTTCCATTTTCCATTAACATATGTCAAACAAAAAGAATGATTCGGTTAATATTTAATCATAGAAACAAATTTGTTGAAATACGCATAAGCTGCTTTTTTATTTTTTTCTTGGGTTCGTTACACTTAGGCTATTACGTCCAAATCAAATCAAGCATTTTATTTCCCTTCTCTTGAATTTGAATTGCTGCATTGAACTGCTAAACACTGCAAGTCACCTGTGACATATATATGGTGCATCTAATGGCTTTCTTTAGAGACATTCTAAGATTCTTGGACAAAATAAATATGAGTTCGTCCTTGTACATTTTTACAAGCTGTTTATTTATTTATTTGGTGGTTTGGGTTTGTTTTCATGTATTTGGACCTTTCCTCCCACTCCTGATGATTGAGCAGAGGGGCTTTTTATAATTTTGGGTCTTTGAAAAAAAAAAATTTTAAGAAATGGATAAGCTTAGAAAATAATTATGGATATAGAGTGAATTTTGTTTGTCTCCCGGTGTAAGTAGCGAACCAGTCTCAATGTTTGTCTTCTTTCTAGTCTGCTATTAACAAATGCCGGCCATTTGAATAAAAGTTATTTATATGCGGATTATTCTGGTCAAAGATTCAGACAAAAAAAAAAACAAAAAAAAAGAGATAAAGATAAAGATAAAATGTTAAGATAAAATAATATTAAAAGAAAATATAGAATGTGAAATTAAATATATTTAATGACATATTGAAAAAACTTTAACAAAAATCAAAATTAAGTTTGATAAATATTATTAGTGAATATCATAAAAAATAATATATTGTTAAACCAATGTTATTAGAGTTTATCGATAAAAAAATTAGTGTTATAATTTTTGAATAGAGTGAATAATTTTATTTATAATAATATATAAAGTAGTATTATAATTTTTAAATTTAGTGAAAATTAGAATAAAATTATATATATTGTATAACATTTTTATCCTCATTCATTAGCACTTTCACATAAACACATTCATTGCATAAATGATTTGTAATTCTACATGAACATATACATTAAATAAATGATCATTTAAATATGTGAATTTGATAGACGCGATGATGACACTTGCATTATTTCATTTGAGATATTTGAACATAGATGTGTTATTTGTACAGTTGTATAACAAATTATTATATGTTGTGTGCATATTATAACATTAAATAATGGTGTTTTAGAGTTTATTTAAAAATATAATGAACATATGAAGATTAAGTGATGAAAAAGTGACAAATAGAGATTAAAAGAGAAACATTGAACTTCCAATTAATGATAGTGCGACTCTATGATTTTGTTTTATTAGAATAAGTTTACAAATTAAGTTTTTCATCTTTGAAGACCAAATTAGAGAGGAAATACGTGAGAGAAAGCAGAAAAAAGAAAGAAAGAAAAGAGAATAATGAAGAAGGAGAAAAAGAAGAAGTAGAAGAGGAGGAGGAAAACTAAGCTAGTTAGGAGGAAACCTAAACTTTTATAGTTTTGGCAAAAAAGATAAGTTGATTTATCTTCTAACCACATGAAATTATTTTATCGTAACATGTTAAATATGCATGATTAGTAATATGTATGAAGTAATTTGAGGTACGACTCATATTTGGAGGTTGAAGCTTAAGAAAACAAAACTGATTGTGTTAATTTTGTTGTTAAAACATATTTTTGTACCCACATATAATCCTAGAAAAAGAATTAAGGAAAGTGTAAACCATGAAAGTTGTAACTTTATGTCCATTTAAATGCATGCAAATATTTTTCAAATCCATCCATTTTATTAAATAATATTTTTCAAACTTCCAATTTAATAAAAAGCCCTGAGCAGAGCCACCGTAATCCCACATTAGATTGTTTGTTGTGTTAAGATCACACATCCACCATGGATTTCTGGTTAACCAAAACCAACAAAATTCCCTGCAGGATATGCTGTTTAATTAACTCAAACCACGCATGATCTCTATCTTTTTCTATATGTAGGAATCATAGTGAATCAATCGCTTTGTTTTCAATAAGTTGCAAAGACAACCACCTCAATTAAATCGATAGCCAATCACCAATCAGTCAACGCGTGCTGTCTCTTCTCCAATGAATCTCAGTTACGAGCTAGTAGTACCATATCCTATGTCACAACTGAGATTAGTTGAACTGTCAGCACTTACGATCCTCATCAGTCGGAAGTTTCTGACAGGACAACTAATGACTATGGACCTTCTCGTGAATTGTATTAGATGTGTTAACGTGCCCAGATTTTCAGTCGTCTCAATTATTTAAAAAAAAAAAAATACCTGCACCATATATAATCATTTTGTTGAATGGCAAATTGTTCTTATGTTAGTCAATAACTGGAATATAACGCTCCACTTTGTGCAAATTCCAAGCACTCCAATCCAAAGCATTGAGAAACAATTAATGACCATATGCTGAAGCATGTGTGAGCAATTATTATCTGCTCACTGTTACCGTATATCCAATCCAAAGCATTGAGAAACAATTAATGTCCATATGCTGAAGCATGTGTGAGCAATTATTATCTGCTCACTGTTACCGCATATAATGGAGGTTTAATTTAGTCTAGTCTTCACTATTGATATTGCCGATTGGTCAGAGTAAAAAAAAAAAAAAAAAACAACCTTCTTTTCCCTCACAGTATATACCCCTTTTTCTCTCCTTAATTTCACGTGTCCCTTAATGATTTTGGTCCACTCTCTTCAAACCACAGCTTGGACTAATCAACCAAATGACATTAATTAATTGGGAAATTAACAGTATTAAGACAAATTTTATATCCATAATTTCTTATATAATTGAACCGTAATCTGTCATACTAACAATAATTCATGTATATACAAGTAGGCCCACCTGCTGCTGAGATAGTGAAATGTGCTCCCATTGAAGACGACACTTCAATGGCTCTGCTTTTTAACTCATTATTAACAAAAATTGCAGTTGCTTTCTCTTTTAGGCATCACATAACCAATGAATAATTTATTTAATCTATATCCAAGTTTATCGCAAGAGTCTTAGGTATCTATTTTCAGTATCATTTCCTAATTTTGCTAATTTAATTTATACATTCACTAATATTTTAATATTTTTACATTTTTTCAATTTATATAGTGAAAAATTGGTGAATTTTACTTATAATTTTCATCATTAATTGAATAAAATATATTATTTATGTCAAGTTTAGTAATTTTTTAAAAAATTATTCTTTTTATATTTTTTTAACTTTAAACTTAATTCAAAATCACAAAAGGGTAATATATTACCTTGCCACTTATGGTCAACATATATTTGTCCAATCTTTTATTCACACGTTCAGTTGAGCTGCTAAGCTCAAATCCTCGTCAAACAAAAATTACTTAAATATATACACAAGAAGAGGTCAGCACAGTCACACTCTAACCGTTGATCTAGTCGTGTGATTTGATGGTTTACTATTACTAGTACCAGTCGTCAAGAGGCGAGAGCACTGTAAATTACAACGAAACAAGGAAGGATTGCCTTTGGATTGAAAACAAACAACTCCTCGAGATTGGAGTATATCCCGGCGTACCCGGCTACAGAGTCGTACGAGGCACAAGCTGACGCGGCATTTTCCTCGGGCGGCGGCGCATCATCCGTCGAACGCTTCACTCTCCCGGCAATCACGCGACACACCAGCATGGCCCTCCTTCCGTACGTACAACCAATGAGGGAGTCGTGTGCCCTACCGCTGCTCGCCGTGGTGCGTACTCCTTTGCACTCTTTGCCTTGAAAACCGTGCTTGATGATGGAACAGACCCCGCAGCCCGGGATGGAGCTGCATAAGCTAGATGAGCCGTCGGCGCCGAGCGAGCATGTTAGTGTCGTGCAGTGGAAGCGCAGGAGCTCGTTACCATCAGCTGCGCATCTGGGATTCTTTTTGGTGCTGTTGAGCGCACGTGTCTTCACAGCATCTCTGGAGTCTTCGAACCGTTGGATCGTGCGCTGGGTGTTGTGGACTTTTAATATCCTTTCGATCTTGCAGATGGAATTATCTTTCTTGAGCCAGCTTGATTTGAAGATGATCTCCACGATGTTTCGACCGGAATCCTCTGGGCCCAGCTCTGACACTGCAACATAAGTAACAAAACCTTCGCACATTAATATGGAAATTTACTTCTATATTTGTCGGTGGGGTCTCAAATTTCAATTTTTAAAGGGGCAGGTGGTAGCAGTGTTGCCTCTATAACTAAACGCCACGTCATGCCGTTAAATTTTGGTCACCGAAGGACAGCTGTAGTCCCTTAACTCAAAGGACCTCAGATTTATGATGGGCAGAAATATTTATATCTCACCTAGAGGAAGCCAAATTTATAGAAGGCTAGTATAATGTATTTTCGCTAGTATATAATTTTTAATGAATTTATTTTAGCACAAATGCAAAATAAATCTATATAAATAGGAAGAAATCGTATTAAGCAAGTGAATTACTGTATAAGAAAAAACAATCTAATAATCTTCAAAGCAAACCTTTTTTTTTAATTAAAATGAAAAGAGGAAAAGAAAATCGATCCAGAACCATTAAATTCAAAAAAATGCACAGATTATTAAACTAAATAAGTTGTGTGTCCCTAACCCAAATTCAGGGCATGCTTTATTGCAAAGCAAAACTTACTGTGAACAAAGTGATTGCAAAACTTTTCCTCTTTTTTTTTTTTTTGGTACAACCGAAAATTAATTACGTTTTGAGCTAGTGGTTTTTGTTGCAGAAAAGGTGATCAAGCGAACTTAATGGAAGTTTCAAACTCATTATCTTGTTACAATTGTGGGATAAAAAAAAAGTGAATTTTGTCCGAGCAAACTTATAGTGGAAAATAAAGCCAGTACTTAAACTCCGATTGCAAAAGGGATGTTGGGGTTTCAATTTCAAACAGAGGATCTAAATTATAATAGTTGCATGGATTATCTTTTTTGTAAAAAATAGCTGATATAACAAGGAATTAGTAAAAATTTCCAGCGTCAATAACGGTATAGGCAAACACATAAGCCAGCAGCGTCTAAATTATTCGGTGGTGAATCCATATATTACGTACTAGAGCATAATTAAAATGGCTCGATATTTTACAGACATATATGACAAATGAATTGATAAATAAATAACTAAATATCAGTGGTAGAAGAAAATTATGTTGAAAGAACTAAGGAAGGTATTAGATATTTACCGGCATGGCGAACTTTTTGATGAAGTTCCAAGCTTTCAGCCTTGGGGAAGACCTCTCCACACTGAGAGCAGGCGCATATTGTGGTTCTTGGAACTGGGCACCTGATTTATAATTTTCAGCTCTAATAAATTTATCTTTTCTTTGAGGATCATTAGAAACGAAACTAAAGAGGAATGAGATATATGAAAGTATGCACCTGCTAGGGTCAACTATCATGTGACACTCATAACAACCAGAAAGCTTCCTGAATTGCATGCCTCTTGAAGATGAGGTGTAGGTTCGGCCACCGTCTGCGTCTGATCTCCCTGAACTCCCAAGCGACCGAGTTGATGACCCATTAATAGCTTTCCGACTTAGTAGGCCCGTTTCATGACCTACTGTGCTACTCTCTGGCGAATTATCAGCTCGATGAACAACCCTTGTGTTACCATGAACAACGTCTCTGAAACTGCATATAGAACTGCAGGAAGAACCCAGCTTTGAGTACCCACTATTAGGGACCTTGGACGGGTTGTGTACCCTTGACCCTTCGATCTGCTTGCAGGTGAGAAGGTTCTTGAACTGGTCCCACGATGATGGCTGGTTGTGCTTCTGCTTTTGCAGCTTTCGCTTGCGTTTGGACAGTGGTTTTTGTTTTCCCTGCTCTGCAGTTTGCTCTGGTTTGAAAGTTAGGAAAGCCATGAAAAGCAGATTGAAGAAATGCAAGAACAGAGAGGGAGAATAATTAATAAGCAGAGGAAGAAGGAAGAAGCTCTCTCGTCTGTCAAATGAGAGAGCAGAAAGAGAGTTTTTAGTACAATGGGAGAAGGATCCGAGACAGGTAATAAGGAGGCAAATTAGAAAGTGTGTTGTGGTGGGTCTGCCACTGTTTATTATTCCATTTATTTCACTACTTTTGGATTATCACCTATGTTTGTTTTTCTGTATACAAGGGAGTGTAACTTTCCACAACTAAACTAGACTATATTATCACCCGTATATAGCTTGATGATCGTTTGACCCTGTTTGTAACTTTGTGACTGGGTCAATTGAACACTGGCTGGCCATGCATGTGGTCTAGGATTATTGACCATTTGAGTGCTGTAACGCACTGGTGAAGATAAGATGTACATCAGGCCATGAACATGTTAGCGGTATATTGTTTGGACGGCTCACTATATGTTAACGAAGATGACATATTTGTGTGCTATAGTCGGAATTATTCGTTTCGATTTCTTTTTCTATCTGTCTTTTCTTGAAGAATAAGGACTTCTTCTCACATAATGTTCGTTGATAGTTGATAATTTGAAAGTTGTGTCATGGCCGTAGATTAGGTGGTCTAAAAGAATGGTGAAACGAAAAATCTGAGTGCTAATAAATTTGAACCCTAGCGAGTTTAATTAATAAAAAAAAATTGAATTCTCAAGCCTATATCACATGAAAGATCATCAATAGTTTTGTAACAATAATTACTAACTAGAAGTAAAAACTTGAGATTTCTCAACTAATTTAATAACTTCCCTAATCAAGTCGCTAATTTTACATTTTGTAATCTCCATAGTAATTAAAATCTCAGTTGCGATAAGGTTAATGGCTTAAATAACTCTGCTAATAATTAATAATAATGAACTAGCAGACCATTTAATTATATTGGGTCAATTTCTATCTTATATCGAAAAACTATATATGATACCATGCCCTGTAGGTAGACATTTAGGTTATTTCATGTATGAAATAATACATAGTGGGGTCTGATTCCGTGAAGAAGCAAAAGAAAAAGAGCAATGAGCCAAAGAGCCATTATGTTATGTCAAAACAAGTATAGAAAGAGTTGGAACCCCTCTGCCAATTTGCATGTTTCAATTATGTCTCTCGCTATCCAGTCTCGGCGGACAAAATGAGCAACATGCCCCCGATTTTCTCTTCCGCAGCCCCAACTAGCCTAGAGTAGCCACCCACCACCATATATATACCTCTCACAACATGGCCTCCCTCCCTCGCTAAGCTAAATAATATCTACTCATCCACTGTACGATGTTTGAAGGTCTTACCTGAATGCAATTCAATTTTATTATTTAGCTAATTCTCATGCCAAAAGTGGCAAGGTATCAATTTATTTATTGGGCACGGACAGTTGGTCCACTGTATTTAAAACTCCAGTTAGACTCTTATTTAAATTTATTGGTCTCTTGTAAATAAAGTAGAATTGGAAAAGTAATGAATTATTTTAAAAAATGAATTCAAAGAATATATATATATATATATACCAAATTTTCATTATACGCTCTTGAATTTAGAGTTTACATATAGGACTGAGGAAGTTTATGAAAATGGGGAGAAGTACCCTTATTACATAGTATATTCAATCAAACTTTGTTAGAAAGGAAAAAGAATATAAAATAACTTTTATCATCACTTGAGCATTTATTTCTAATGATCAAGTCAACGATTCTATTTCAATTTTCTGGCAATGGAAAAAAGTAAGTCTTCAACTGCTTTTAATAGTAAGAAATATTGTGTTTGATCAATTGTATTACTGATTTGGTTTGGTGATAAATATAATACACATCTATGTACTTAACCAGCATAAATAGTGTTGATCCAACAATTAATAATGATCACATCGATCGTGAACATGTGATCTCT
>CATIWR010698886.1:0-20285 GCA_949677035.1 Omphalea diandra | reverse complement strand
TATATATATAAAATCAATTTTTGGTTCAATTCGGTTTCGATCCAGTTTTGATCCAATCTTTAATATACTTTTTGAAGGAGGACCGAGATCAAAACTAATTTTAAATTAATATCATTTTGATTCTGGTCCGGTCCTACTCTTTCTTCTATATTTTTGGTCCAATACGTATTATGGTTTGATTTTTGGTTCAATTTGAAAAACTCCAAAGACCATTCCTAGCCCTAGCTACACTTGTTTAGTTGAAGAATCAAGCTTTGGATCCTAATTGTGAGTAATGGCTTAACGATAAAGAAAAAAAAACAAAATCCATTATCAAATTACAAATCATCATCAAACCAATTAATTATAGCAAAATCATAATCACAAACCATCATAAAAAATCCATTCAATGACAAATCGGATACACAATCCATCTTCATCAAATCACAATCCCAATCGTTAAAAACCAAAAACCATCACATTCCATAAATGTATCGACTAGTTTGTGTCATTCCATATGCTAGTACCATGAATGCATCAACCAAAAACCATCACATTCCATGTGCTTGTATTGCTCGAAGTCTAGAAGCCTTCAATTCCTTGTCAGATATTGGTGATGATTATGAGAGTCATCTAAGCATTTTGTGTCATAGTCGATGGTGGTATGAGTTTGCATTTAGTGCATATGTTCCCTCCACGTGCCCATGGTTTCTTCCATAGTTCCAAAGTAAGAATTCACAAGATGTAGTAAGACGATTGATGCATTTCAAGAGGAATGTGATTTTTTAGAAAATTATTCATGCTACCCAAAAATATGAAGGAATAAGGAAAGAAAGAACAAACAAAGCTAACAACTTCCTTAAGGACAAGTCAATACACAAAATATACATACAATATTTCCCACTTCTTAGATCAACTCTGATTTTAAGATATCTCATAAATGCATGATTTATTGTTCAACGACAGGCAAAAAGCGCTAATGCATCTAACAAAGGCCCTCTACTTAATTTTCAACTTATTATTAGTGAAATAGTTTTTTAGTGTGCTATATACTAAGTTGGAGAAAAATTTTGTTTTAATATTTTAGTGATAAAAAAATATTTAATATTTGCTCATTTCTTTTTCTTCCTCTCACACATCTCTTTTTTGGCCTCTCATAGAGATTGTCAATCACTTTTAGCCGAATCCACTTTCTTTCTATTTTTTATTACCCATTTCATAAATAAATAGTTTTATATATGGATTTGAATTTTATATCCCTTTTTGCTCCTTCACTATTGAGGTTTATTTGAGTTTTCAAATCTTTCTTTATTGAACAAATCAAAGACTTTGTTTATTGACTTTGTTTATATGCAAGAGTAGATTTTTAAGCCTTAAAGATCTATCACTTTAGAGAAAGCCTTTTAAATAAGAGGTTGGAATTCAACTCAATAAGTACTTTAAAGTGTTATTAGGGATTTGACACTCTTCCTCCTCAGGGAAGGAGTATAACTGTGTGATTTCATTGAGTGTTGTTCACACATTTCATGGAGAGTACTACATTTTTAGTATTAAGTGGACTTTTTATAATTTTAGATAATTATTATAATATTTCTAGCCCTTGATTCATATTGTACTTATTGCGATAATTTTTTATTCTTGTAAAATTCTCCATTTGAATGAAATCTCTATTTCATGTCTAAAACTTGGAAATGAGATATTATGAATGAGATAAAAGAAAAATGGTGTCAATGAGCTAAATATGAAGGATGAAAGTTAAGTTGTATGTTAGAGTAAATAAAAATTATGTTTGCATGTTTGATTGATGTTTAGGATTTCATTATCTTTATAAGAGCTTTTGCCTTATTATGTTATATGTTAAATTTATCTTATATGTTTTATGGGTTAGTTTGAGTAACTCATCATATTTTAGGTGCTATAGTTATAATGCAATGAATACCTATGCTCAGGCAAGTGTGCAAGTGAGAAAATTAAGAGTAAGAAAGGATAAAAGTAAGAGCAAGTAAAGTTAAGGTGAAAAGATAAAGGAAGAGCAAGATCAAAGCAAGGAGTTACAACTAGCTATAAAAGGTAAGGGATTTTAGTTGCTTTTCATTGTCTATTGTACACATGTATCATAAGTTTAAATGTATAGGTTATTGTAAGCCAAATAATGCTGATATGAAAGACATGCATTCTAATGAAATGAAGTAAATTGTCATTATGCAATGTTATATTCAAATACCATGTGACATAAGGATTGTTTACAGAAGAAGTGTAAATACAAAGAGTCATAACTTGTTATGTAATGATATAATCTATGTGAAATGAATATAAAGTTATGCATGCAAGATACAACTTATGAGAAAACTCTTCCATGTAAGAAATAAGTAAATAATACGATGTGAGACAACTTCCCTAAGAGCGTACAATTGAAGAGGTAACTCCTTTGTGCAAGAATGATAAAGTAAACTAAGAAAGAATTCTCATAGACTTGACAACATATATATATATATATATATATATATATATATGTTTTGTTGTGTAAATGATGTATGTAGATGATGTGTCATATAGTTAGAGAAATATTCATGTAAAGATATACAACCATGCACGCGGATAATAAAAATTTTTTACTGAGTTTTCCTCAAGGAGTTACCCACACACATAAATTGTTTTGCAATTAAGCATAAGATTGATGCCATAGATATATGTTTGAGGTTAAAGGCTATAGATAAAATTTTAAATTAAATATCACATATTGTTAAGACATTATATTGTTTCTTTGTAGTTGTCTATAGTAATGATGTGTGTGTGTGTGTGTGTCCGCGCGCGCGTGTTTTTATATATATATATATAAAATTGGAAGAGTTATAAATTTATTAAGGAAATGTTAAGTTGTATCTATATTCTTTATAATCTCCACAAAGTCTAAGTTATGAATAATATGATATGTATATGTTTAATGTTAATAAATATTAAATGGGTGTGATGCATGATTAATGGAAAATGATATTAAGGCATCCTAGGATTTATGACCATGTAAAATAAATATGTTGAATGCTAATGATAATAAAAAAAATATTATAGCTAGAATGACCTTAAATGTATCATTGATCCTAAAAGTGTCTAAATGGAAGGGTTTAATATTCAATGGTATGTGTATAATGAAAGCAAGACAAGGAAAGGATAATTATAATTGGCTCGCGAGTCTAAATTTCCCTCAATTATGACATGATAAGAAATGAATTGATTGACTATAATATAATATAAGAAAGTGTTTTATGAAATATTTGGATTTTAGCTTAACTTTAATCTCTACCTCCTAGTTGCATTATCTAGAATCTAAAGTGGGACAAATGAAAGATTGAAATATTTATGGACCAATAAATATAAATTTAAGATTTGAGAAATTAAGGGTTAAAGAATAAACTTTAATCACAAGTAATTAGGTTTGTTATGAATTATTGAGGCCTTAAACCTTTTCATTTTCTAGAGTGGACACAACTTGAAATCTGATTCGTGACAAAAATTGACATTGATAAAATCTTTGAATATTATCTTCTTTTTATATATAATTATATTTGTATTCATAAGACTCATATAAAAATTTTATAATTACTTATAAAAAAAATCTTCTAATTCTTGTCATAAATTCAAAATTTTCAATAGCAATACCAAACACACTTATCATATTTCTATAACAAAATCCTAGAATTTTAAGCAAGTGGGGACTCTTTTAATCTTTAAGCTTGAAACTATGGTCCATATTTTTTTTTTCCTTTTGGTTAAATACTTTCTCACATTTTTATTTTTAACAATACAAATCCTTATAAATGTGCAATTTAATCATTTAATAAACTATATAATATTAATCGTTTAAAACATAATAATATAGTCTTGTAATTGTAATGATGAAACTACATGACTAATTTTAAACATATAAACATAATTATACTAATGTTTTTAAAATGAAAAAACTGCAAATTTAAAGCTTTGTTGGTGCAACTTAAATTAATTGTTGTAGCATTAGGAATATGAAACACAATAATACGATATACCCCTAAATATTTTTACAAGCTTAGATCTTTTTTATTATTTTAATTATTTAATAAAAAATAAAAAATTGATGTTAGGATCTTTTTTCTTAATTTTAATTCTTTAGTTAAAAAAATTGATGTAATATTATATTAAAAGTATAAATATTGAGTTATTCGAATAATAATTTGACAAATCGCAAATTATGATCAAACAATTTCTGAAACAAAAATTATATACACGTGCCGCTTAGAGAGGCATAAACCCAATACGTATCCATCCAGCCTCGCGTAAATAAAAGCGGGAAAACGAAGTCTGCGGTTCTACTTCTCCAGAGGAATGGCGCCTGTGTGGCACAGCTCACAACCATGGGTTGAGAAATAGTAACTGTCGATGCCATTTTGCCCTCAGTCTTTATGTCATTTTCATCCATACTAGATTAATATAGACTCATTTCCGTTAATTTTGATTTTAGTCGGCCGAAGAAAGTGAAAGATGTGGCGCAGCAGGACGAGGTGGTGAAGGTCCTAACCAATACACTCGAGACCTCTAATGTGAGCTATGATTTTTTTCAAATTTCCCAAATTTTTAGATCTATTGGCTTTTTATTGTTTTTGTTTCTACTACTTTATTTGATTTTCAAAACCCTAGTTCTAACGCTGTAGTTTTTTTTTTTTTGGGCTAGTGCCCACACATGCTCTTTTATGGCCCGCCTGGTACCGGGAAAACTACCATTGCTCTTGCTATTGCCTACCAGCTCTTTGGGTAATTGTTTGTGGCTGTGTGTGTGTGTGTTTGTTTGGTTCATTAACATCTTATACAATTGAAAAAGAAAGCTGTAAGATTTTTGGGGTTTTCATTGCTTAGTTAAAAATTCTAAAAGCAGTTTCGGTTAAATTGTTTGAAATAGAGTGGAGAATGTAGGGCTGCTAGGGCTTAATATGTTCGGATTTTTCTTTTAAATTTATCTGATGTAAATTTAGAGTTTTTGTTTGACAATGTTTTTGTTTCTAAATCTAAATTAATTAGATGTTTTGCAGACCTGAATACTACAAGTCAAGGGTTCTGGAGCTAAATGCTAGTGATGATCGTGGTATCAATGTTGTTCGTACTAAGATCAAGGATTTTGCTTCTGTGGCTGTAAGTTGTCAGCCACTTGGAGGGTATCAATTCTTCTTTCATTTTATAACTTCTGTTTCCAATTTGGCTCATGTCTGCTTGTTCTGTGTAATGAGTGCCTTGTCTGTTTTCTGATCGTTCAGAGATTACCCTTGTCCTCCATATAAGATCATTATCCTAGATGAGGCAGATTCAATGACTGAAGATGCTCAGAATGCCCTAAGGCGTACAATGGAAACTTACTCCAAAGTTACAAGATTCTTTTTTATATGCAATTATATCAGCAGGTGCTTCTTTTCTACTTTGCTTAGTTGTCATGAAACAAAAGGTTCACTTTAAGATTTTCTGATGTCTCATATTTTTTAAGCAATCAGTGATTTTTACTTACAGTCATTCTTTTTTCCTATTTTTTGCTAGTGCTGCAGAAGCAGCAATTAATTATGATTTAAAGTTTATATCATCCTTATTTTCCTCCTTTCTATTTGCATGATGTCATGCAACATTGCAACTTGGGATGCTACTTGACCTAATTAAATCATTGAAAGTTATCTAGTGGTATGGTTCGCTCTTGCTATAAACATTGAACGATAGTTTGAGCCTTTTCTGTGAACTATGAATCGGTTGAACAATGTGTATAACGTTTTGAATATTTTCATTCATAGCTTCTTACATTCAGCAGCTTTATTTTTGCCCGTTTGCAAATTTTAGTTTGGAACAGAAAGGAATCTATATCATTCCTTGATAAAACTGTACAGCATCATAATTGAATATTCAACCTGGTTAATCTAGGTATCACGTGGGGCTTTGATAGGGTGCGCTGTCCTCATTTGTGGCAATTTCTTTAGTTGATTTGCGAGGATGTTCACATGTCACAGAATCAATATGTATGTGGAAAGTAGGCTAAATAATCATTGCATTGTACTGCATGTTTAGGTTACTGGGAAAATTGTTGAAATATTTTGAATCATGGAGTTGTCATTTTCTATAGGATTATAGAGCCACTTGCTTCAAGATGTGCCAAATTCAGGTTCAAGCCATTGTCAGAAGAAATCATGAGCAGCCGTATATTGTACATTTGCAAAGAAGAAGGTCTTAATCTAGATGCAGAGGTATATGCATCGAAGGGCTCATCTAAGGGCTTAAGGCTTGTCCTACTCCCATAACTAGTTGTAACACTGGCTTGATTTCCTTCTACACAACTAATGATTTTCAATTGTAGGCTCTTTCAACCTTAAGCTCTATATCACAAGGTGATCTTCGTCGCGCTATCACATATTTGCAAGTAAGAGAGTTTATTTTTCTTTAATTTAATGATCAATATTCTTATTGGCATTCTTGTAAGATGAGGATATTGTGATTCTTTGCACAAGTTAAACAAGCAATTCCCACTAGCCCATTTTTGTTTATACTAATCCATGAAGGCATACGTAGGGTGTCCTTCAATAGTTACTGTGTAATACACTTTGAGATTTTGGAGGATTTAGCTGCATATTAAGCAAAACTTGAAACAACAGAACACCATTCAACATTCTTTATCCAATTCATGATTTTCTGATTATGATCAGGGATATTTTGCATTTCGTCGCTGTAAATTTACCATAAAAATTTGGTTTGCCAAATCCTACTTGATGCACTGGTTGCTTTATTGTTCAAAACATAATTTCTAATGTTAAATATCTAAAATTCAGGCCCAGCTATGGGTATATTAGAATCAAAATATCTTGCTGCTTGAAATGGAAAGACATGATGCACAGGAACTATTACTTTTTAGGATGTCATATGAGTTGAATATAAATTTTTCATGGAAACTGGTGGATATAGAGAAGATTCTATAATCTACACTTATTTTTGAATTGTGCGTCAGGGTTTTCATTCTACTCAGAATGACTGGGTTTGTTTTCCTGTCTTGTAGGGATTTATATAATCTACACTTGTTATGGTTATTAACTTTGTATGAAGTGTGGCCTATTTCATGTCAGGTTCTATAAAGTAGGATTTTGGTCGGAAAATGGGAGTCTATTTTTGTTCAGGATTTAGTAGTATAGTGTGTTATATGTCTAAGGTCAGGGAACAAATTTCAAGCCTCAAATTTTGTGTCCGAATATAGGGTTCTGTGATGTGCAAGGAATCTACAATCAGCTTAACAAGGGTTTTGCACCTTGGATCTGAATTAATTTTAGATCCTTCAAAGCCTGAAGCACTATTCACAAGGCTTTGCTGCAGTTATATTATTGACCATTCTCCTTTTTATCTGATGATGTGCTAGTGTTGCTATAGAAAGCTAGTACTAAAGCAAAATTTTTTTCCCCCTCATACATGCCTAAACAAGGACTTAAGTTCATGTTCGATGGAAGCTTTTATGCTTGTTTTATTAGAAAATTTATAGGAAGAATTGGTTGAGAGTTGCTTTAGCATAGACCATGAAATTGCAAGCAAATAAAATATCCTATTGATACGACCAAGGGTTGTTGAATTTTCATAAAAACTGTATATTTTATAATAAATCAGCAATATGCTAATAGATTTCATATATGTTTTGGCGTACCAAACATTTTTTTTTCATCTGTTCAGTGACAACTTATGTGTATTCTTGGGACCACACTTCTCATCCCTGAATTGTAGTTGAACTTTGTATTATTAATTATTGCAGGGAGCTGCTCGCTTATATGGATCAACAATTTCATCTAAGGATCTAATAAGTGTGTCTGGGGTAATACTGATGAATTCCTTGAGATTATTTACTTTCCTGGAAATTTGTTTCGGTATTGCAGTGTATGTTTGCATATTCATGTTTGTGCTTGCATCCATGTAAATAGAAATTTCTTTATTTCTTTTCACTTCAAATGTCTATGTTATACACATCTATATACATACATCTGTAATTTATTATTTCTTTTCACTTAAAATGTTGTGTAAGATTTAGTTGAGATTGAATTCAGGTTTGTGTAACTGATTAATTCTCTTGCTTTGGCAGTAAATATATGCCAACTACTGAGGACCAAAGGGGCCTTGGTGCTTAGCAATCTGAGAATACATTTTAATGTATCATGTCCAGGAGCTGATAATGTATTTTATTTTATTTATTTGTTTTGGTTCTCAGGTTATTCCACAAGATTCTGTAGGTGCACTTTACACAGCATGCAAAAGTGGTGACTTTGATTTGGCAAACAAGGAGGTCAATAATGTAATTGCAGAAGGATATCCAGTCTCTCAGATGCTTGTTCAGGTACCTTTTCGTGTTATTGTGGTGCTTTCATTGATGTTTCTCATTGCTAGATAACCATGCAACTGATATGATATTTGTTCCAGTTATTTGAGGTAGTAGTTGAAGCAGATGATATTTCAGATGAACAGAAAGCTCGAATATGCAAGAGTTTGGCTGCAGCTGATAAGGTCAATTTCTCCAAAGCTTATTGCTGTTTATATTCTTAAGTTTGTTCTGAAGTATGTTGCGGTGAAAGTTGAAATAGATTTGCCGTGATAATTATGGCTTTTCAGATCCAGAATTCATACATCTTTAAGGCTTAAGCCAGTTAGTAGGTGTCATTTGTTGGTCGGGATGGCAGTCCCTGCCCTGCCCCATATTTGGAGGGTTGCCCCACCTTGCCCTGAATCCAGAGGGGAATATCCACCCTACAAATAGTAATGGGGTGGGGACAGGTTTAGGAGCCCCTGCCCCACTCCCATTTTAATAAAATATGTATGATAATATTAGTTTAATAAATATAAATGTGTAATTTTTATATGTTTTAGAATGCAAACATAATAATTCAATGTTAACTTTCTTCTCTTAAATACTAATTAAGATTATGCACAAGTATATACACGCACATGCACACGCACACCATAGTATTGAATGATACTATATTAAAATTATAATTTTTGTGGCTCATAAAATAAAAAATTAAAATGGGGAGATCTGACTCTGCCCCCCGCCCCCCCAAAAAAAAAAAAATCTTTGGCTTGCCCTGATACGTAGTGGGGTGGGCATGAGAATGCCAAAACCCACCCTGCCCTGTTGCCATATTCTGGGGGTGAGCAAAAACTGGACCGAACTGAAAAAACTGACCGAACCGAGCTGATTCGGTTTGATCTTTTAATAAAATCAGTTTGTTTGGTTATAATTTTAAAAAAATTCTGTTTTCGGTTCGGTTTTTTAGATAGAAAACCGAATTAACTAAAGTGATAAATAAATCAAACCAATTTGAATCGAACTAGATTTAAAATACATGTAATTCAATTGAAACAAACCGAATTGAACTTTATAAGATTGGTTCATTTAATTCAATTTTTTCAAAAATTTTGGTTTATTAAAATTTGGTAAAAAACCGAACCGAACCGACCGAATCGCCTATTTGCTCACCTCTACCATTTTCTATTTGTTGGAATCGATCATCATTATGATAATTCCAAAAATTGAGTTATTTTATTTAATTTTTTTTTTGATACATCAGAATTTCTTAAAGGTTAAGGGACTGTTAGGATTTGAATGTTTGACCTTCTATTTTATAAGGCAAACACTTAGACCATTGGACTATTAGCTTAATGGTGAAAAAGGTTCGATTTATTGATGAGAAAAAAAAAATGTTAACTGATGTTTTGATTGATTGATCTGATCTGACTCTGAATTTTAGCTTGTCCAGAATTAGTTTTTCTTTATTGCTGGATCTTGAATTTTTTTCTATTTTCTTTTTCTGTTCATAACTGGTTTCAAGGCACAGGGCCAGGCACTTCTTTTTGACACAATTCTGATATTTTTTATGCTCCTGTGGATTCGCAGTGTCTTGTTGATGGTGCAGATGAATACTTGCAGCTGCTGGATGTAGCTAGCAATACTTTGCGAGCTCTGCATAACATGCCACAAGAGTTCTCTTATGAGAGTTAGGTAGCACTCTAAAACAGATTGAGATTGCCATGCATAGTGAAATCTTGTGTTTTCCAGAAAACGTTATTTCTCTCCTTTGTCTCTAGTTGCAAGAAACTTTTGCCTGTTCACCAGGCGACTAGCGCCTTTGAATTTTTTTTATGTTCTTGCTCGATGTGATTATGGTGCTTCAATATTACCTCCTAAGTCAAATTGATCCCAAACTTTTATCCACAAGTGAGTTATGCAAATTCTCTCTCTCTCTCTCTCTCTCTTTTTGGACTTGTTTAGCTTTTGAAATATGTTTCAAGGATGGGACAAAATGAAAATGTTCTTTCTTCTGTAGTTTTGAAATTGATATGATTGTAGCTGTCCAAATATTTGAAAGGCACTTTTAGTTTTACATTTGCATCGTTAGCGCAACAATGTGAGTGGTCATTTTACCATTGCAACTTGCAGCAGGCTTTTCAGGCTGTCTAGACATATATCTAATGATGCATATGATCATGTCTGATATTTGAAATTTTAAGTTTTGCACAAGATATTGTGGCTCCTAGTGGAGCTCAAGCATCATCTATTTCCTGGGGTAATAATAGTGTATTCATTTCTCCTACGAGCTTTAGTTTTATTAAAATCTAGGAATAGTTGCTCTATTGGAATCATAAAATAAAATTATTTGTAGTAGATTTTTATACTACAAATTTTAAGTCAAGTAATCTTATTAAAAATTTAATGATGAAGCTCGTTAAATAGATAAAATTAATAATATGTAGTCAAAATAAACACAATTAATGCTTTGAATGAGATCAAGAGTCCAATTCAGTGGGGACAATTTTGCTGAAATGTCCATGATCTGCCAAAAAGCTCACAACATTGCTCAATTTCTTGTTCATATAAACAATGTTTTTGAGATGGGACTTTAGTGACTGGTTTTTAATCGGATGGATCAATGAGTTGAATTATACTCACTGTTTTACGTGACACAAAGGTGGACTTCTATTTTCGCTTAGATTAAAACAAATCTACTTGATATAGTTGAAATAATTAATTTTATTTATTATTTTTTAATATATCAGGATAGTTCATATTATTTCAATTATAATTAAAATAACGATAATTCATGTTAATAATTAGATACATGAACAATGGACATATTAAAATTAAAAAATTAACTATACTCTCAAAAAACAATAAATTATAATTTTAGATAAATAAAAAATACAGTAATTTTATTTTTATGGGATGAAGGGAATATATAATATTTTCAAATATTTTAAATAAAAATCATTTGATATTAAGCTAAAAACTAGTTGTATATTGACTATTAATTCACTTGAAGTGTTGAATAAGTACAGAAATTTGAGTAAAACATAAGAGATTAAAAAAAGAGAATCTTTTTTAATTTTTCTGATAAAAAAGTCGTAATTGTGACAACAATTAGTTTGATTCTATGATATTCATAAGCTTTTGAAGGGAGACGTTTCAACATTTTAGAAATGTTTCTTTTCAGAAAAAACTCACAAAACTTGTTTGAAATGTTTTAAATACATTTTTGTAATTTTAAAAAATTAAAAAATTTGTTTTCACATTGAAAATACATTTTTTTTACTATTACTTTTGCTTATGAAACATATGAATAATTAATATTTATTTTTAAATATTTAATTGATTATTATCATATCATCCAATATTGATTTATATAATTATTTATAATATTATTTTTTATTTAATCTCCTAATTAGTTATTTTAATATTTATTATATATAAGAAAATATTTATAAATATGTCTTTATATTTTTTAATATTTGTATATTTTTTCACGTTTCATTTCATATATCTTAAAAATATGATTTCTTTATATCCATTTTTACGTTTTTCATTTCGCCTTATCCGTTTCGCACTACCTATAAATGTTTAAATTCAAACCGCGCAAATGTGAGAAATATGGAAATAATCTTTATTTAGGATTATTGTATCTGGGTTTTTTTTATTGAAAATTTGTATGTGCGTGTTAGCAACGCCATTTCGTACCTTCTTTTAACACTTTCCTATAATTTTTGGGCTACATATCCCTTCGTTCATATAATAATTTTAAACAAAACTAATAAAGTTAATGAAATTCATATGATAATCTAAATTAATCTATCATTATTAAATAATTAAACAATTAATTTCAAGTCACAAAAACTTTCATTAAAGAGAAAAAAACTCTTAAAAAAAAGAACAAAATAATAATTTTAAATAAAAATTTTAATAATAAGAAATAAAAAAAATATTCATTTTATTGAAAAAATGAAGAAAATTAAAAGAAAATAGATTTGCTGTTGATAAATTGCTGAAACTAAGAAAAGTATAATGTTTAACTTATGTCATCGAGTAGTATGATTCAATTTTAAAAATACTTTTCTAAGAAAAGATTGCATATAACATGCAGATGGATGCAAAGTCATTTTCTGTAATTTCCAGTTTGAATTTTCTGCTGAAGAAAGCTAATATATCCAGCTTCTATGCACCCGTTGGTCAAGTATATAGATAGAGCGACCCATTTACTTCTTGGGACCCATTTCCACCGACCATCCCCTACCCCACAACTGCAACCAAAACAAATGCTCAAACCCCATCTTTCTCCCCCCACCGGAGCCCGGTTCCAGTTCCTTCCGGTCAGTTCCACGTACCCGCTCCGAACGTTGGCGGTTAGAACAACCCGCCCGTGTCCTACACGAAATTGTCTTATCCGGATGCTTTCCGTCACCTTTATTAAAGAGGAAGAACATCAGCAAGAGAAGAACCACCAACCCTGTACCCGAATTGGAATCCGACTATGCTTCTGACCTTGAGACACTTGGAAGGTGGTCCCTGTCAAGCGAGAAGTCACTTTCGCCGTTCCGTGACTTATCGACGTCGTCTTTCTCGTCCTCATCATACCACTAGTCTCCACGGGTTGGGCGTAGTGATCCTGAATGGGCAGGATTTGGTCTTTTTTGAAGAACCCTACTGTATGTATATATATATATGTATATATATTTCCATTTCTTGGCGGGCTTTCAAGAACGCTAGCTTTTGATAAAGGAGACAACTCTATCTTGTTCAACAAGGGTCGTCATTTAGATGACCGGTTGGCATAGATATAGTATGGTTGTTGTCACAGTAGAAATTATGTACCACTCCTAGATGGAGTTTTTGCTGATGATCGAGCCAGAGAGGAGAAATACAAAGTTGTGCCATTTGAAGATGTTGAATAGGGAGGATACTTTCAAGATTCAAGATATATTATATAGCATTATCTGTAATTAACGTTCCCTTTTTTTTCAAGGCCAAGGAAATTGAATTAAGAAAATTGCACTTTTGCTTGCATGATGTGCCAATTAATTTCTTTGTTTCGGATTTGACTCGTATGATTAGTGCCTTATCATTTCCTCTTCCATCAATCACAGAAATATAATTTCGTGCTAGTTTAATTTTTAAAACATTAGCATAAATTATTGAATATTGATTCAAAGTGTGGTTTTCTCTCATTTTTAAAACCGATTTGGAGAGGAAAATTAGGCAACAAAACTTAGAAATTCTCACTGCAAAAAAAAATAAAAAAAAATAACAAATATAAAAATATGTCGGCTCAACGGTAAAGCCTTCCCCAAAACTACTTTTCTTCTCTTCTTCCTTCGTTGTCTCAATATTTTTCAAAACAATAAATCATTATCTCATCATAGCAACACACGCTCATTCTCATGATTTGTAGTTTATAGCCATTGCTCCTTTCACCCACAACACAAATATGACCCAATCAAGCCATCTAATCAACCAAATCATCTCCGTCATGATCCAAAACCGCCCATTTGACACCCACCTCGCTTCCTCCACCACCACCTCCCTCCTAACGCCTGACTTAATCTCCGATGTTCTCCGCTCCATCCCACGCTTCTTCTTCCTCTCCCCTCGCTCCATCGGCCGGCAGCCCACCACTCGCCATCGCTCCCCCTTAAAACCCCGCAACCTCAAACACGAATCCCACAAACGCCGCACTGAAACCTTCATTCTGGGCCCCGCTGCCTATCGAGATCCCAAGAGGGTCAATTTAGGGGTGAATAAGGCAATGGAATTCTACCATTGGGTTCAATCTAATTTTAATTTTGCCCTTACCGAAATCACGTGTAGAGAAATGGGTTGCGTTCTTGCTAGAGCGAATAGTGTAGAGAAATTGTGGAGATTTCTTAAGGAAATGGACTGTTTTAAGCTTGTTACGACGAATACCCTTACCTGTTTGATAAAAGTCCTGGGAGAGGAAGGGCTGGTTAATCAAGCATTAGCTTTGTTTTATCGGATGAAGAAATACCGTTGTAAACCGGACGTGTGTGCTTATAATACGGTTATTTATGCTCTCTCTCTAGTTGGGAATTTTAGAAAGGCACGATTTTTGTTGGAACAAATGGAGTTGCCGGGGTTTGTGTGCCCCCCAGATACATTTACTTATACTATTCTGATTAGTTCTTATTGTAAGTATAGTTTGCAGACTGGGTGTAGGAAGGCTGTGAGAAGGAGGTTATGGGAGGCTAATCATTTGTTTAGGATTATGTTGTTTAAGGGTTTTGTGCCCGATGTTGTTACGTATAATTGTTTGATTGATGGGTGCTGCAAAACGTATAGAATTGAGAGAGCTTTGGAGCTTTTTGAGGATATGAATGACAGGGGTTGTGTTCCGAATCGGATTACTTATAATTCTTTTATTAGGTATTATAGTTCAGTAAATGAGATTGATAAGGCTGTTGAGATGTTGAGGAGGATGCAGAAGATGAATCATGGATTGGCTACTTCGAGTTCTTACACTTCGATTATACATGCCTTGTGTGAAGCAGGAAGGGTGCTAGAGGCTTGGAATTTTCTAGTTGAGTTGGTTAATGCGGGGTCGATACCTAGAGAGTATACATATAAGTTGGTTTGTGATGCATTGAAGTCTGTCGGAAAGGCCAATTTGATTGATGATATATTCCATAAAAGAGTTCAAGATGGAATAGAGTTTAGATATAGACAAGTCATGAAGTTGAAGCCGATAATGGTTCCTAAGGAGATATAATAGTGCAAGTATAATGTCGGAAACTCTAGTTACTTGCCATGTTATCTGAAGTCATTTACTAGTATCTGGAGTGGATATAGGTCCACATGTGGCTTCTATATGTTTGAATTGTTGGGGAGGGGCAAGAGGTGAGGTTCAAATTGAAACGTACTCGCACATCTAAAATGAAGTGAAGGTAAGGATTTCAGTAAACATGAAGAATTTGAATAGAAAGTATCACTTTGCGTATCACAAAACTGATGATTTCAACTTTCAGCTTTTTCAGGTGCAAATAATTATCCTCATTAATCATTATAATTGAAAATGAAAATAGTTTCCTATTAACTTACTCCAGCTTTCCCTTTTGCCGCAAAATGTGGATTGTCATAACTGAGCAAAATAGATATCCAGAGGCATGATAAAATCATAAAAAAATGGACAGTGAAGCGTTTTATACTATGTCTGCTTCGGTAGCAGTCTGATTTCACTGGTTCAGGTATGATTCTCAACTGAAATTGAATTGCCAAAGTGAACTCAATCTGTTATCTGATAACCAGTCATATTCTTGGACTGACAAAAAGCTTTAGAACTTGAATTCTTTGTTCTTTTCCTTTTTCCATTTGTCAGCATAAAATTGTGGGAGAGAGAGATCTAATAAAATTATGAGTTAATATTCTATGATTGCAAAGACAAGAACAACGAGAATCAGCATGCAACATAAGTAAATTAAGACAAGGTGATGCAATTCCATGCCTTCAGCTTCTTAGTTATCCTACCGGACTGATCTTTGCTTTTTGTTAGTGCCACCAAAATTTTACATTGAGAGTAGATCAAGAAGTGATGATTGATATGATTAGCATCAGCCAAAGCAGTACAAAATAGCATATTCTCCTTCTCATCTTACACAACAGGAAGGTAGAGAACATGCAATATGAACAATCTCAGGCTTGATACTTACCTCAAATCACATTAACTAGATGAGTTAAGTTCATACTCTGGGAACCAGGCAACCAGCTGTTTGTTTTGAACTGACACTAGGTGTCTAGGCTTGATTTGTTTTCTCCTTTTCCTTTTGGCCTGAAGTTCTGAGAAAAAAGGATTTAGAATAAAGGATCACTTAACATCTGGAGTATTAAAGACATTAATTTTTAATCTATGTCTGTGATTGGCCTTCTATTGCTTTCTGTTAGTATACTGGAGAACGCTAAAATAGACTAGCATCCCAAAAATTGAAGGAAAAGGCATATTTAGACCTTATTCTTATTTTTTTTTCTAATTTTCATTTTGATATTCTCTCTCATCTTTTAGTCTTTTTAGGAAAATTATCAGGAAATGAATTAAAAGGGTTGATTTGGGTGGCTAAAACTAAATTGAATGGAATTAAGAGAAGGGAACTTGTGTTTGCAGGTTAGCGGAAAGAAATTTAGGACTTAACAACAAAGTGTAAAAACTGTTTGAAAAAAAATAGCAGTGAAGGTTTCAGTAGCTTTATTAGGAGGACCATTGAATGTACCAGGTTCCTAATGGCAATGTGGAATTCTTGCAAAGAGAAGGGAATTACTTCTAACTGTATGCTTCTGACTTGATGGCACGGTAAAGAGAGGGATTTGGAAAAGATGGAATGACTGCTGGTTTTGATGGAATGCAAGAATGCCTATTGATTAAGGCAATGCCAGTTCTAAACAATGTTTCAATGGAGCAGATTATTTATAGGAGTTGAGTGATAAATGGAGAGAAGGCATCTAACAATGAAAAAAACATGATTAATGAACTCAGCATTTTCATGTTATCGTTTAAACTCGCAATAGAAAGTGAAGATGCAGTGATGCACATAAAGTTGCAATGCTTCTTTTCATTTACCCTTCACTGGGAGAGGTTCAATCTCTTATTCACTGATTCTACGAGCCGTGGCTCAGACGGTAGAGGACTGTGGTTTCCTCACCCACATAAACAATACCGGATATCGGATGGTAGTGTTTATCCACATTGTCACATGATAATATTTCATTGTTGTTCCTGGAGGCGAATTGGGCACAGTATTTTATCATCACACTTGCAAAGCATGTTTCAAATACTAAGAAAACAGATACGATGACACTTCACATCGCACCTTCTGGCAGCTAATATTTTCTGCAATAACAATTGGACCGGAGCAGAGTAGAATTGCTCCATCATATAGCTCAATTTGCCATTGGTTGGCATTCAACTCTGGCCCATTTCTTTGACTTAATGTCATGCTCACACCGCAGTGCATTCCAAAATGATAGGGCAGCCTGCTTTTGGTAAGCGGTCAATTCACAGTGGACTTCTATTTTGGGTTCATTAGTGAACGTTAAACTTTGTGCCACGTTGAGTACCGTCAATCTGAGTCATATCATACGACATCGCAATGTGGTTCAACAAATCAAAAGAAAAGTCGTATCAATGCAATAATACTCACCAATGTTTTGGAAATCAAATTTGATTCATGGATTGAATCCATAAAATTAGAAATTAGTTAATAATTCGACTCAATTTAGTGTTAAAATTTAATTATTTAAACAATTAATTAAAATTAAAAAATTAATCAAAATTAAAAAATTTAATTAAAATTAAAAATAAAATTGAACTAATTTAATTTAAAACTATATTATTTGAAAAATTTTAAAAATTAAATTATTTTATTTAAATTTTAAAAATAAGTTTTATTACTTTATTATATTATATATATATATTTTTTTAATTTTTAAATATTTTTAAGTATTATTTATGTATTTTTTCAAAAAAAATTAAAAAAAACTACTTTATTGAATTGAATCGATCGAATCATTCAAATAGAAAATAGGTTAGCTGGCCAATTCAATTTTTGATCCAGCTTTAAAATATTAATACTCACCAATAAAAATTGCATTTTATCCTTTGTTTGGAAAAATTACATAAAAAAGAAAAAAATGAAGGGGAAAAGTGAAGGTAGAGAAAGTAAAGAGAGAGAATATATAAGCTTTTATTTTGTTTGAAAAGAGAAAAAAAAAATAGAGTAAGAGAAAATGAGAGAAAGTATATTCTTAAAAATAATAATTAAAAAATATTCAAAAATTAAATTAAAAATTTTTCTTTTTATAATTTAAATGAATTCTATCTTTTGTATTTTAAAGGATAAAAAAAGCAAGTAATTCTATTTTTACTTTATTTTCTCCTCAAAATGAGAAGAAATAAAATTATGAATTGAAGAGTACTTAGATCAGTAAATTTTCTCTTCTACTTCTCTTCTCTTATTTTGTCAAATAAGAGAAAATTTGCATTCTCCTAATATTTTCACCCCCTCCCTTTCTTTCCCTTCTCTTTTTTGCATTCTTAATCAAAGGGTTAGATTGCTTCTTGTATTAGAATTTTTTTAAAAAAAGAAATTATATACAGAATGAATTACAAAATGGATAGTTTTCTCTTCGTTCAATAGCATTCAAACTTGTCATGTCTTCATATATTGTGAATCTTATTAATTTACTTCAATAACTATTTATAAAAAATTTAAATAGGACAATTTTTTTAACATCAATTTTTTTTTACTTACGTTATTTACGAATTCTTCCTAATTAATTTTTTTTACTATCAATTATTGGCTTATTAATAATTATTGTTGTACATAGCTATAGCTATTTGCTAAAATTATAAAATGTTGAGAATTCTTTTTATCAATTAATGAAAATAATTCAATTACCTATTAATTTACTTCAATGACTATTTGTAAAAATTTTAAATAAATTATTTTTCAGACACAATTTTTAGACATGTAAAGATACGTATTATTTTGGAATTCTTCTTAAAATTTAATTCAAGGTGGCCAATAAAGTAGTGATACCAAACAAGTCTTAAATTACAAATATAATTAAGTGAATTTTACAGTGATGGATATTAGAATCCCATCAAATGACATGCTAATCTAATGATAAATAATAATTTTTGTCTAATCTAACAGTATCTAATCTAATAGTAAATAATAACTTTTATTTAATCCAATAATGAATTATTATCGCGATATTGTAGTATAATAATGTAAACAATACTATAGTTTTCACTGTATAATTATGACTGTACTATAATTTTAGCCAAATTGAATTGGATATCATAGTTTGTTATTGTTAAAATTTATTTTATTAACTTTTTAATTGAGCTTGTACTTGTTCATAAATATAGCTAATTGATAAAGATAGTAAAATTTTTGTTTATACTTTTATCTATTGATATTTATTAGTTTTAGTTTTATAAGTTTTAATTTTATTTGTTGCTTAATATATACTTATTAAATAATAATTTTATATATATCAAAAAAATTATATTAAAAATTTATTTTGAAGTTATTGATTAGCTTTTGAACTAAATTTATAGGTTTTTGAAATTGTTTATTAAAATAAACTGAGTTGAAATTTATATTGAAAATTGATTTGTCTAGTTAATTAGAGAGCTATAATAAATTTTTTGACGAATCCATCTCTATCTAATTTTGAGTGGTATAAATTATCTTATATCCCAAAGTAAAATCATAATAAACAAATTATATTTATTCATTCTATTAAAAAAGACCGAATTCTTAAACTTTTATTTATAAATATAAACTCGTAATGAATTAAACTTGAGATCTTAAAATTTTTTACACATCACTTAACCCAAATTCTACGGCACATAATATTTTAATTCGTAAAAAATTTGTCCAAAAAGAATTAAAAAAAAAAAAAAAGAATCACTTGTGAATTTGAGATTTTGAATACTACCAAACTGCAAGTGTCGGCAATATTAGCATGAAAAATTCTGAGTATACTGAGCATCACACTTATATATTGACATGCTTTAATCTTTAAAAGAAATTCTAATGACACACCCAACTCCCATGGCATGAACTTACTAATTGTGCATAATATTGCTTGATATTAACAAAAGAAAATTATGGCAGCTGCGTGCACCTTCAACTCCTTAGTAAATATTGTTTTGTTTTCCTCAAATGTGGAAGGATATGACCGGTGACCTTATATTAAATTAACTATTATATTATATTATTATATAGTTGAAAAAAAAAATAATATTCAAAACAAATTGGGGTCGTCCATTTGTCCTTCATCCAACTATATATTATTATATTAGGTTGAAGGATCTATCATTAGTGGAGGAGGAGAGAATTAATTATTTATTATATATATTAGGTTGAGCCACTACTTTGCCAACTTACGTACTTATTTTATTAGCTAGAAGAATTTGTTTGTACCAAAAGATCCGAATTATATA
>CATIWR010698821.1:0-35228 GCA_949677035.1 Omphalea diandra | reverse complement strand
TATATATATAAAATATATATATATATATATATATATATATATATATATATATATATATATATATATATATATATATATATATATATATTATAATGCATAATATATAGAAAAACATAAAGAATATATGAAGGAGAGAGAGAGTAAATACATTAAGAGAAAATAAAATAAAAATTTTTTAAAGAAAATAAATGAAGTAGTTATAGTGATTAAAAAAAAGAGAAACATATAATACAGAAAGATAATGTTTAATACATATTGTAGTTAAATAATAAGAAAATATATGATTGACACTTAAGTTACTAAAAAAGATTAAAAAAAGAAGACTCTTTTACGATCTCCACTTAGTGTTCAATCAAACAAAAAATTTCTAAATCATCTTAAAAAAATGAAATTACTCTCAAAATCCCATCATTGATTTTAAAACTAATTTCATATAGCTATGCCTTTTAATTAAATAAAAATAATTATTTACATAATAATTCAATATAAACACAAATTATAGACCCAAAATTAACTTAATCGAATTCCAATTTCTTAGAATCTGAAAGTTAAATATCATATGAACTTTATGTTTTTAATAAATTCCTTTGGCTAATATTTCTGATTTATTTGTTTGTTCAATTAGTTTAAATAAGCAAAATAAAAAGTATAAATTTTAAAAAATTAGAATTCGAGAATACTTTTCAATTATGAATTTCTAATCAGAGTTGAAATTTAAAAATAATATAGATATATAAGATCTGCCTCCTTTTCCTCCAAAAAAAAATCCACTAAATAGTAATTAATATTAATAGGGGTGATCAAACGACAGTTTAATGTCAAATAAAACCATAAATTAAACTTTTAAAATATAAAGTAAATCAACCTAAATTCAATATAAAAATTGAATTGGATCAAATTAATTTATTTTCTGTTTACTTATAGTTAGATTTGATTTTTTAAAAAAGATATTTTTCAAATATTATAATATAAATAATAATTTTTAAATTTTAATGTAAATAATAAGTTTTCAAAATCAGTTTAAATCGATTTAATTTGATTATAATATGATTTAGTCAGTTTGATTTATTTATTTATTAAACCATTAAAATTAAATCAAATAAAAATAAATTAAATTTTAAATAAAAATAAAACCTAATTGAACTTCCAAAAAAATCAAACTAATTTAGTTTGCTCAGTTTTTTAGTTAAAACTGAAATTTTCTCACCATTAAATATAGAAGTTCATAACAAATGGGATAGAAAAATATATTATAGAATTAAAAATAATTCTTCTTTTTCCCAAAACAAATGGAAAGAAGAAAACTGTAAATGGGGTTTTCGTTCTGTGATAACAAACAGGGCCATTGCATTCCTGATCCGAAAATGCTGTCTTAAGCCCACAGAACACCAAATTTAGCCCATAATAATGGGGGGCGAAAAGGGCAACAAGGCACATAAAAGGCGTCTAGGGTCTTAAACCTAATGGTATTGGCCTATATATATATATATATATATATAATCAACAGAGCAAGCTGGGGTTTTCGGGCGTGTTTATTTCACCGAGAGCACAGCCTTTGGAAATGGTAGCTTTCTATTCTTTCCTCGTTATTCAATTTTTACTTGCCTGATATTATGGATCATGGTCTATGCTTAGGTATGCTATTTTTGTTTTCAATGGTTTTTATGGCTGATCTCATTTGCTCTAATTGTTTCTTTAGTTAGGAGATCTGAATGCTAACTTCTGTTGTGATTTGGGGCTACAGGAGTAACTAACATAATTGAGGAGGTGGGGGGGGGGGGAAGGGGGGATGGTAGTGGTGGGGGTGGGGTGGTGGGGGGTGTTAGTTTTTTATCCTAATGAACAAGAAAGTTGATTTCATCGTATAGTTCTTTAGTTTTAGGTTAATAAGTTTGAGTTAACGAATGCTTCGCTATCTGGTCAGTGTGGATTTTGATTGGATTCCCTCTTGACTCGTTCCCTTGAAGCTATAGTTTGTGTGTTGCTTTTGTCAAATCTTTTGTGCTCTTTATATTTGTTGATTGAGACTGCACACAACTTAAGCAACTATATTTCAATTTCTTTGTTGTTACTGGTAAAATGTTGAATAGAGCTGTGATGAGTCTTACAGACCTGTAATGATTTGCGGTGATGATCGCAACTCTTTTAGAACTTCTAAGGGACTGAGTTCTTTACTACATTTTTCTGTAATTTTTTTTTATTTATTCGTTTTTTTAATGTTTGGGTGAACTTTATGGCTTTGTTGATGTCCGTTGTAAGTGTGGAGATTTGCACAGTTGATTAATGAGGTCTAAACAGTAGTTTACCTCCTTATCCATGGCTGCAACTTATGTTACGTTTGGTTGTCCTGAAACTACATTTTTCTTGTTAATATTTTCATTATTTACTTTATGTAGTTAAGTGAATAAGTAAAATAACTCTTACTGGGGCGTTTATGTTACATAAATCTATCATCAAGTAATTGGAGGAGTTACTTTTAAATGATGTTTTAATAAATCATTTGGTCTTAGGAGTTTGATATATCTTGCGTTTTTAAACCCTTTTGTTGATCTAGGAATGTACAAGACTGGAGAAACTTATTTGAACTTCAGTTTCTTGGCAATGATGAATCCTACAGAACTTCAGTGACTTGTGGTTAATGATCTCAGTTATTAAGAACATCTAAAAGTCTGAGTTTTTTTTAATAAATGCTTCTCAAAATTTTGACTTACTTTGCATTTGAAATTTATGGGTAAACCGCAAAGGCTTCATGTGTCTGTTATCATAGGCATACAGCTTTGCACTAATTGATAATTAATGCTGCTATAGATGAAGCCTAGATATTTGTTTCCCTCGCTATCCATTGCTGTACCTTATGTTGCATTTGGACGTCGGGAAACTACATTTTCTTATTGCTTGCAACTTTTTACGTGTGTATTCATTATTTCTAATGATATTTAAGAAACTTTAGAATCTTGAGTTGTTACACTTTTCAAATTGCTTCCTTAGATGATTCCTTTAGTTTATTGTTAGTGCCAAACTGCGGTGCAATTATATTTCAACTTCAGTTTGTCTTTTTTTTTTTTTTTCTTTTTTTCAATAACATCAAATGGAGCTGTGATGAGTCCTACTACAGACCTGTGATGATTTGCGGTAATGATCGCAACTTCAGAGAACATCTAAGGGACTGAGTTCCTGAACACATTTTTCTTATTTCTTTTTTTTCCTTGTCAATGCTTTGAATGTTTTATTAATCTGGTAAAACTGTAAAGGCTTCACATGAATGTTATATTAAACGTACAGCTTTACACTATGGTTAGTTAGTTAATACTGCTCTGGAAGCCTTAAAGTTGTTTGCCTTGGTACATTTTATATTGCATTTGGATGTCGGGAAACTATATTTGCCTATTACAAATTTGAGCAAGTTTCTTGTTCAAAGGTACAGCATTGGTATTCCTACATTATTTGTTTCTCAGAATGGAAAATTGGGAGTTGTTTCAAAATGATTTTCTGATGAACCATTTGTTGTCATTCCAAATGCAAGGGAAAGAGAGAGAAACCGTAGGATTTTATTAATGGTTAGAGGTATGTTATAAGTCTGTATTAATGTTCAAAGTATCACTTTTTGCCACCTGTTGTTCTGCACTACAATCGATTTTAGGGCATAGTCTTCTGATTACAAAATGATTGCATGTCACCATTTGAGATCATGCATATATCGGGTTATGTATCAATCTATATCTTTCTTAATTTTATTATGTAGTTTGAAGTGATTCTTATTAAAGATTGGTAATTTTATTTTGATAATATTGATTTAACATGTGATCCTATTTGCAGATATATTCTATGAGTCATGTTCCCTCTGCCCTTTGCTGTTTTATTTATCTGTTATTGTTTTGTTATGCAGCCCAAACAAATTCATGAGATTAAGGATTTCCTTCTCACTGCAAGAAGGAAGGATGCACGCTCTGTGAAGATCAAGAGGAGCAAGGATGTGGTCAAGTTCAAGGTCCGCTGCTCCAAGTACCTGTACACCCTTTGTGTATTCGATTCTGAAAAGGCAGACAAGTTGAAGCAATCTCTTCCTCCAGGTACATGTTCAAATCTTATTTATTCTATAATTTGTTTGATGTTCTTGCATACAACCACCTCTATAAAAAAAGCTTGTTGGCAATAGCTGTTCCAAGTGGATCTGTTCTTATTGCAGGTTTGAGTGTGCAAGATCTGTGAATGTTGATGGCTGGTATGAGCTCGTCAATTAGATTCTAGGAGAGATGAACAAGAATATCTTTAATCTCATTCAATTTTTGTGATGGAAATACTTGTGGATTTTAGCTTGTTACTTCATTATGGTGGATTAATGTGTTATTTTAAGTTTATATGGTGTTCTCTATAGCTTTACCGTTGTTTATACTCTGATTGTTTGGATATTTATTGAACTGAATACTAGTGTTATAGGAATGGGTATCTGTGACAGATAAATCTTGTATAAGTTGCTTCTGCGGGACTAAAAGCATGTTTGGCATCGATATTGCAAAAATTATATTAAACACAAATACATTACTAAGCTTCATTTATTAAAATAGATTAATTACATTCTCAAAATAATCTTTAGGTATTTCCAAAAGAGGTTTTTTTCTTTTTTTTTTTTTTTCAAAAATGATTTTTTTAGCTCTTAAAATACTTTGGGAAAATCTTATTATCAATTATCAAATAGAATTTGTTCTATTGTCCTGCCTTGATGGTATCTATGGCCAATGGCAGTGCTATGTACTTGGATTGATAGCTTTTGATATGCTGTTGAAAGTTTGTGGGTTTCCAAAATCTATTTACTTCAAATTCTGGTGAGACAATAATCGTGAAGCTGACTTGCTATTCTGAGGCAAGGCTTAGCTTCTTTTCAGGATTAACCATTTTATCTCCTGGGTCGTCTGTATTTCGTTATCTTCTAAAGCCATGGTTAGGAGCTAGTTCCTCCATCATAAACTGTGAAGAAATTTTCATGGTTTAGAAAATGCAGAAATATGTGCAAATGGAGGAATATGGGAACAGAGCATTACAGAAAATGGGCTCCGAATCTAACTGTCAACCTTCCCTTTTGTTTTTCCCTGCTAAAACCAACGCGTTATTAGCGTCTGGCTGCTTGCCCTGCTCTTCTATGCTTGCCCTGCTCTTCTATGCTTGCCTTGCTCTTCTATTTTCAGAGTAGACAATCAAAGATTAGCTGTTCCATTTGTGAATTTATCTGTTGATTCAATCAGCAACAAAATTTTATTATTTTTCTTAGGCATGTTTGAACGTGAAGTATTTCACCTGTGGAATATATTTACAAATGCATTCTTGTATCTCAAATCATTCAGATTTGGAATATAAAGTTTACAGAATGGATATGCTTGCTAAATTTGAAAATGAATTTAAAACTATAATAAATAATTAAAGGTTACAAATGTGAAGTTGATACTTGTATGAAACTAACTCCAAATGAATTACAAAATTCATTTATAAATGAATATCAAATTAAATGAATTCTACTTAATTTTTGTGAAAAACCAAAAGAATTTCCAAGTGAAAGTTCCAGACTGCATAATTTCTGAGTTATAATAATTTATTGTGGAAATACTGTTTGTGATGTTTATCAATAGATAAAATAAATCCATATTGATTTGTTGCTAACATAATGTAATAGAGCATAAAAAGAAAATGAATCCAAGAACCAAGGGTAAATGATACGAGTGTTTTTATAGGCATGTGATTGTGATATTCAATTCTAATTCTAATTCTAATTCTAATCAAATGGTAAACGGGGAAAATAAATAGCATGAAAGCTGAAGAAAATGCGGGACTCCAACAGCATACATGTTAAAAAACTGTGGGAACTTTTCATTCCTAATCTGATTCAAGTGGCGGGGTCTTAGAGCCTGTTTTGGCATTTCCATTGGTTTTGTTTGTTGAATGATAATCCATGTTATATCATAGATTCCGGATAATGTAGCATTATAGTCTAAATGTCTTATCACGCGTATATCTCAATATTCATTTTAATTTCACGCACTCTTTTTTAGTTTTTTGTGCAAATTTCACATCTATTTTTTCCTTTTTCTATTTTTTTATTTTATTAATTTTTTTAATATTGTAAATAGAATAAATTGATGAAATATCTAGGTAGTTTGATTCAAATTTTCTATTATTATTTAATTTTAATTTAAAAAATTTATTTTTATATAAAAATTAAATAAGTTAAAATTTTAAAATAAATAAATTATAAAAATTTATATTAAATTAATTTAAAATATATTTAATTATAATTAATTCAAATCAAATTAAAATTTTATAAATTCTATTTGATTCAAAACAAATATATTACTTTGATTACTTTAATGAATTAAATATGATAAACATAAATATTACAGCTGATAAACATTTATGTAAATAAACATTCAAACACTCATCAAAACTGTAATTGAAAATTCATTATTTTGTGAATTTGATTAAGTGACATGCATTTATTTTGATTGTTTATTTATGGTAGAATATAAAGAAATATTTTAAACGAATCCACAATATTGACTTTTCAAATAAGCCTAATGCTTTTGAAAAAAGAAATAGCAAAAAACAAATTTGTGCGAAATTCAATTAAGAGGATGTTGTTAATGACCTAAGATTACGTAAACCAATTGTGGAGTTTGATGTTGCTTTTATAGAACGAGATTTTAACAAGATTTTCGCAATAATTGAAAACAAACGAATTTTGCAATGTTTTCAACAGATGCAAACTCACAAAATGCAGTTAACTCCTTTTAGTGGCACGATCAATACCAACAGTTTAAGTATCAACCAATAGTTACTTTTTGATTTGATAAATACTTATAGTTATGATTTTGATACTTTAATTGTTAAATACTTATTTAAGTGCATAAAAAAAATTTTATATTTAATAGTGAGTGAGTCCCCTTAAAATAAATCTTTGGTTCCACCACAAAATTCAAAAACTGAATTGAATTAAATTTATTTAAAGTCAAATTAAAAATATATTAAGTCTACATTAAATTCAATTAAGATAGTTCAACCTCATTTAAAATTTATTATTCATATTAAAATGTATATAAATCTATTGAACATATAAAAATATACTAAAATATATTATTTTGTATTAAAAATATAATTATATTAAAAATATTTTAAAAAATTTGGTTCAAATTGAACTAAGTCATAATTGAATCAAACTAAATCAATTGATTCAATTTAGTTTGTAAATTAATTCAGTTTAATTTAATTTGTATTTTGAAAGTTAATTTTCAATTTTATTCTTTTCAATTTGATTTAATTTGAACAGAATGTCCACCTTTAGATACATAGTATTTTATTATAATTTTTAACTAGCTAATAATATAATTTTCTTAGTATTATATTTACCAAAATAGTTTAATAGGTATTATTATTATTATCCGACACTTTTTTTTTAATTTTTTCATAGGTAGAGGACATATACTATTTATTAGCTTTTTGTATTATTATTATTATTATTATTAGTCATCGATTTATTTATATATTGTGTACTGCAATAAATAAACTTTTTATTATAATCTTAATATAAAATTGATATTATATTAAAATTTTATATATTAATTGATTATGAAATAAATTTTTTCTATTTGAAAAAAATTTCTAATATAGAATTGACATGGTAAAAAATTATTTGATATAATTTTTAAGATTAAATTATATATATATATATCTATATGGAAAATATTATTTAAACTTTTCATATTTAATTTTAATTTTATGTTTTAAAATGGATAATCGATGTTAAATATTACAAATCAGTTGTTTACTAACTATCTAATGACGGTTGTATATCTAAAAAATAAATATGAATAGCAACTTGTATAATATTTTTAAGTGGTTTAACTTAGAGATTAAAAGAAAAGAGTCAAATTATTTGAGCTCAATTTCTAAAATATTTATATCAAAATTTATTTTTGTTAAATTAAGTTTGAACTCAAATAGCTAATTGAGCATAATAGCCTAATAGAATATATGAATTTTATTTAAATGTAGATGTATTTTATATTATGTGAGTTTAAATATTAATTTATTAATTTAGATTTCATATCAAACACAATTAAGTTCATTTAACTTTGAATTATAATTTAATAAAATTAATTTATGTTAAAATTTAATATTAATCAAACTTAATTGATTGCAGTTCAAATTTTCAAATAACTAATTTATGAGATCTAAACATATAAAATAAAATTTAATCAAATTAAAATTACATTTATCTAATCTCTATTTTTTTAATTGAATCAATTTCGAGTAACATATTACTTTGACTTAGCTCGATTCGAATTACAATATAGAAATTTATTTGTTTATCTAAAATATTTATAAAACAGATTTTATATACAGTAATAATTTATAAAATATTTTGTAGTTGCATTATTTTGTTTTCTTCCCACATTATACTAGAAAAAACTTCACAATTTGGCAATTGAACAACACTGCTATTAGATTAATTGGTCTTTTTTTTTGATATATTTAATTTTGTTAATTTATTATATTATTTTCTTTGTTTCGTTTTGATATTTTTATCAATTTATATAATTCAAAAAATTAATAAATATTAATTATTATTTTTAATTTTACTCATGAAAGAAAATTAATAAAATAATATTGTAGGTATTTTAATAAAAAATAATTTAATTGTATATTTAGTAGTTTTTGCAATTATATAATTAGTTTAAATTTAATTTTAAAAAAATGCGATTTTTTTTAAAAAAATCTCAGTAGTGGGATTTGGGCTTGTAGCCGTATCGTCACAGTTACCGTGCTGTCGGATACAGCCTTTGCCTTAGCAGATTTCTTCGAATTCACACTGCGATCAATGTCACTACTCCCTTCCTCCTTTCTCTATTCTCTCTGTTGCTCTATGAAGTAACAAAATCCCAAAAATCAGTAGCTAAAACCAACAAATTTCGTCTTCTCTCTCATTTTCATTTTACAGGTAGCTGCTCAAAGATTGCTGGTCTAGATAAGGTAAGTCTTTCTTCGGCCTTTTTTATAAGTTGGAGTTTGGTTGAAATTATTTCAATCTGTGTTTGGTTGCTGAGAAAATGCGGGAAAACTGGGATAGAAATTAGTAGTTTTGATTTTGAGCTTCTGAGTCTTTCAGCTCTATTAGAAAACCTAATTGCTATTCAGTATTTCCACTTCAAATCCTTGTTTTCCCTTGTTCTTTTTAAAATTTGGTGATGATCAATTTTCTCAATTATCCCTTTATTTGTAGGAACTTCTAGGCTTTGCATTGGGATCCAATCAGTTGTGCTGATGGACACTTGAATTGCTAAAGTCTCTTTTGCAAACCAACTTTTAAGGACAAGTTTGTATAGGGATTTGTATTGGTGTAAGACATTAGTGGTGAACATGGCTGGGAATTTATTAGCCCAAATTTCAGCATGCCCTGCTGTAGTATCTTCATCATTGGTTATTGTACCCCGAGGTTATTCCAACTTCTTGCCTTATCTTCCATCAACGCCCAAGAAGCAGATCGTGCGGGTGAGGGCTATGTCTGCAGATGCAGGACATAGCCAAGTGTCGCCTTCTTCTTCTTCTTCTTCGGAGAAAAGGGGTCTGTTTGCAGTTGTTTTGGAGGTTCCTCAAAGAATTTGGGGGCAAACGTTAAAGCCGTTGAGTGATTTTGGGTTTGGAAGGAGGAGCATTTGGGAAGGTGGGGTTGGGTTGTTTGTTGTGTCCAGTGCAGTACTTCTTGCACTTAGTTTGGGTTGGCTCAGGGGGTTTCAGTTAAGCTCTAAATTCAGAAAGTATATGGCTGTATTTGAGTTTGCTCAAGCATCTGGTATTTGTACAGGAACCCCAGTTAGGATTAGAGGGGTAACTGTTGGTAATGTTGTCCAAGTTAATCCTTCCTTGAAGAGTATTGAAGCAGTTGTTGAGGTGTGTCCATCTAAATTTGATTTTGTGTGTGTTCTGTCTTGACACAAAGTTGTAATGATTCATGTAGTTTATGCGCACTCATATTTGTTGATTTATGTTTTCTAGGTTGAAGATGATAAGATAATTATACCTAAAAATTCATTGGTCGAGGTGAATCAGTCAGGTCTTCTCATGGAAACGTTGATTGATATTACACCAAGAGATCCAATTCCATCACCTTCTGTAGGACCTCTTGATGCTGAATGTATTAAAGAAGGTCTAATTGTATGTGATAAGCAAAAGATAAAGGGATATCAAGGGGTTAGTTTAGATGAATTGGTTGGAATATTCACCCGACTTGGACGTGAAATGGAGGATATTGGTGTTGCTAAGAGTTATTCATTAGCTGAGCGTGTTGCTACTGTTATTGAAGAGGCAAAGCCACTGCTTGCAAAGGTGCGATCTGCCCCTTCTTATGTATTGTTTTTGCATTTAATTGATAACAGCCCATCATAACTTTATCAATTTTTTTTTTTCTCAAAATATAGTTTTCACAAGTCAACAAATTAACAATCACCTGCTGTCCTGGATTTGTTAACTTAAGTTAGATGAGGTGTTGATAAAATATGTTGTTGGGGGCCAATGCAATTGAATAGCTTGTGGAGGCATCCAGTTAAAATGTCAAAGTGCAGACCGTTAATTGAATGCTGCCTCTCTACAAGGATGTAAAGGTTTAAGCATTATACTGGCAGAACCTTGAGAAATTATTTATTGATTATTGAATTAGATGTTCAGAAACCTACTTGTCAGTTGTAAGTTGCATTGCTTTAAGACAGATCAACTGTATAGGAAAAACTAGTGTTAGCTTTTTGTCTCGGATAGATTAAACATATTATTAATTTTCGTTATGAGCAGGCTATGGCATGTGGACGCAATATTTGGATTTGCCTTTTTTTCAGTGAAACAGTAGGTCAGGAATTTTTTATTGCTATTATGCATTGCATCATGATTGAAATTGTTAATAAGTTGAAACTTTTTGTGATGGTCCGGGTAATTCACAGGAGGTGTTGCAACACTTGAATTATTTGTGTATTCTCCATTCCATGTGTGTCAGGCCTCTTTAATCAAACTTGTTCTACATTAATTCTTAAAACTTAATGTATACTCATGCAATCTTTGGTTCTGTTGTAGTAATATCTTAGGTCAGGGAAATGGCTGAAGATGTTCAACCTTTGCTATCTGAGGTTCGTGATAGTGGTCTTCTTAAGGAAGTTGAGGTTTTGACCAGAAGCCTAACACAAGCCTCTGAAGATTTAAGGTGAACTATACAACATCCTTTCATAACCAGCTGGATTTTGGATGTCTACCTTCCCCCAAGGGGGGAAAAAAAAAATAAAAAAACATAGGACATGCAAACATTATCTTCATGGCCGTAGGAAAATTCTGAGATCGGGGCAGTGGTCAAACTAAGGTGAACAGCATTTTGCTTGGCTATGTTGAAGCTTGAAGGTCAAAGAGTGTAGGCACTGTAGCAATGCTTAACAAACAGGTGTCAGATGCTTAGGGGTCAGAGAAGACCAGTGGCCAGTCTTGAGATGAATTAGACATGACTTCACCCTTTATTGAGTCATTTTTGGGTGTCATCCAACTCTCTCTAACATCAGGTTTATACTGGCCTGTGGCATTTTTTAGAAGTGCATATTGAAGTGGTACATCATCCAAAAACCATAGAGAGCATAAACATATTCAGATTCAGAACCAAACTGACCCACCGGTCAAACCGGTTCAACTGCAAAGCATGATGAAAAATAGTTCAGCTCAAATAAAAAGCCTCATAAGCAAATGAATTGTCCAAACTGTATTGAACCATGAGGTTTTTGTTAAACCGCATGATCTGAAAATCAAACCACGCAATTTAAAATCTTAAAATAAAATAACTATACAATTTTTTAAAAATTATTTGTTAGCTTTATAGTATGAAAATAATAACATAATCATCTTTTGAATAAGTATATCTAGTGCTGTCAGTGAATGAAATTTTGAGCAATTTTAGCTCTACTTATATGTCTATGATTTTAAATAGACATTGTTTTTATTGTTTGTGTTCTCATAATGTATTTGTTATTATTTTGTAAACTTACTGTTACTATTATTCAATTATTATTGTTGATATCGTTCTTAAAAAAAAAAATCACCAGTTCAACCACAAATCAAATGGATGAACTGATTGAATCTAAAATTTTTATCTTGACGAGTTAAAGCTCGGGTTGGTACTGATAACTCTGCTTTTACTTTCTAGTAATAAATTTGGTAATCTTAGATAGGTGTTTAGTCAATGATCCCTAAGTCCAACATTTTCTGTTTTTCTATTCAAGGGGAGTGGAAGGTTTGAAGTCCAAATTTCCTGAAGAGGCAAGTGCAATCATTGAGCTATTGATTGGGTGGTCTTAATCCCTTGTATAAAGCTCAATCAATGATTGTTGCTCTGAGACTTTTGAATCTTGTTTACTCCACTTATCTGCTTATTTTAAATCTTTTTTTACATACTGATGTGCTTATATTTATATTGGTCATTGTCTCTATCACATTATTTCTCTATAAAACATTGTTTATGTCAATGTGATAAAAGTTTAAATGTTTTGTCCACTGTCTTAGGCTGTCAAGTCAAAAGTTTAAAAGTATTTTTTTGCTACCACAGTTTTAGATGAAACACCGATCCGTCTCTGTAGTGGGTGTGTAACTTAAAAAGCGTTTTTGTCTTTTAAATGGGTTTTATTTCAACATTCTAACTGGTGTTGTTTTTACTTGTTTTTTTAGGATTACACTTAGGGGTGAGCAAAAATCAGACCTGACTGAAAAAATCGACCGAACCCATTTAATTCAGTTTGGTTTGATTCAATCCTTGAATAAATTTGGTTTGGTTCAATTTTCATTTGAAAAAATTTTCGGTTTTCGGTTTTTTATATGATAAACCAAAATTATTAATAAATCAAACCAATTTGGACTTAACCAGATTTAAAATATATGTAATTTAATTAAATCTAACCAAACTGAACTGAAATTTTATAGGTTCAGTTTAATTTGTATGTTTGTAAAATTCGGTTTAATCGGTTAAGTTTATTAGGTTTTTTCAAAAATTTTGGTTTAATTTGGTTTGTAAAATGTAAAATTCGATTTGATTAATTTTAGTAAAAAACTGAACTGACCAGTTTGCTCACCCTTAATTACACTAACATAAACTTTTGTCATTCAACATTTAACATCACTCAATAATGATTACAATTTTTTTTTCCTTTCCTAACAATGCTTCTATCAGAAAAGCACTCAATAATGTTCAATGTGCTGTTGGAATGTAACAATTTCATTAATTTTCTTTATTTTTCATTCATAACAGTCCTTCGCACAGTTAAGGTTTTTATGATAACTTTAACAATATTCTTCAAAATGCTTTATGCTTCTCTGGGAAGCCTCGGAGTAAAATATGTAATTGAATGCAGAACAATGGATTTTCGAGTGATTAGAAACGATTTTGTTAATGGTTGATTGTCAATGTTCAACATTTGATCAGAGCAAAATGTGAAGGGTTGCAAGAAACCTGATGTTCTTTTTGAAAAACAAGGTGGACCAAGTCTCTTTCTGACTCATTTGTTGTAAATCACAATTTCACTTCTTTTCTGCAGAAAGGTCCATACATCAATTATGACCCCAGAGAATGCTGAGTTGATTCAGAAGTCCATTTATAGTCTAATATTTACTTTGAAAAACATTGAGGTGAGATACTGATCTGAATCTTTCCATAGTTGTTGCAGTGCTGTAGTTATGAATAGTTTTATTTGTCAAGTTATTTCTTACTTTGTTTTCTTCAACAATATTAGAATATAAGCTCTGATATTCTGGGATTCACGGGTGATGAAGTCACAAGACGGAACTTGAAAGAACTTATCAAGTCTCTCAGTAGGATGTTATGAAGACAAATGAAAGGTGAAAATAGCATGATACATTGAAAACTTGATTGGAGGCTGGAAATGGTTTCCTTCATTATCTTAGATGGGAGAAACCCATTCTGGATTTTTGTTGCATTTACGTAGATGGCTCCATGCATGTTAGAGGTACTCATTGCATTCTCTTCAATTCGCTGGATGTTTCTCCTTAACATTGTCAGAAGTGAAAGGAAGAAGCTTTTCAATAGAAGCTCGATTGTGATAGAAAACTTGTGATTATCATTTTGCATACTTGAAAAAGCTGCATTTTTTTCCCATGGACATAATTTCCTAGTTAAATAAAAAAAAAAAATATATAACGTGAAGAGAGAGAGAGAGAGAGAATACACCATTGAAACTTATTGGTTGCTAAAGATTTTGGTAACATTAAGTAATCTTTTCAAAGAACTTTTTATTTTTGTTAAATTGCTAATTTGGAAGTTAATTTGCCTGTGGAATTATTTTTTTATATTGGGAATTCTGATTTTTGTGATCTTGCACACTTGCTTTTGTCAAGCGGGGGTCGCATTCTGATACAATTTTGTATCTATGCAAAGCTTTGGCAGCCGTTAGAAATGATGTGCCTTTATTTGTGTGCCACCATCTCCAAAGAAAGCCTATCAAACTCACCAAAAAAACCGTAGGAGAAGCCATCATGTGAATCAAATCAGTCCACAATCCATACAAGATGAAATTTCAACTTTTTGCGAAGTCCATATCTTTCCTCACAAATTAGAACTCAACTAACACCACCACCAGTTCTTCACTTTGGCACAGTTGGCAATAGTAGCAGCATCTTCCAAGATCAGTTACAGAAAAGTCTTATTTGATTTCTTCACTCACCTTTAATGCAAGCATCGATGGAGATTTTCTTGTACCTGGCGCAGAGGAGATAGTTCTTTCGATTTCGTCTAGTGAGACATCTGCCACATCGGATTTCATCCACTGACAATCTGCATCGATGAGTCCGCGTGTTGTGAAGCAAGGATGGGCTGTGCTTTTAAAGATGGGGCAAGAGACAGGAGGAAGAACCGTGATGTGATGAACATTGAAGATGGAAAAAAAGACTAATGTGGTGTGGTGTTCAGGTTGATAAGATATGGCGTGAGGGATATGCGTTTAATTGGGAGAAGAAGAGGAAGATGAGTTTAAATTGGAAAAAAAATATATATATTTTTTACAACAGATTCAAATATCATAATATTTACACTTCACGCATCTGGAGTTAGTGATGTGTGATTCACACACCTGATTAAGTCAAAATTGAGTTTATTTTAGCTAATCTTAGGCATTGTCGAAAAGTATTTTTAGATCAAATTAAAAAGGGAGTAATATAAAGATATGAAATAAAATGTAAATAAAATTAATTAATTAATTTATTTTATTTGGCAGTTTTCTTTTTTAAAAAAGTTAATTCATGTAAATTGTTTAAAGTCTTTCTATTTTATTTTTTAACTTGCAAGTTAGGGTTAAGAAAAATAAAGTAAATAAATATAAATTTTTAATTTTTATTTACTCTAATTTACATCATAAAAAAATTTACATATAAATAAGATTAACTCATTAACTTTTATTTTATATTTCATTATTTAATTCTTTTTAATCTACCCTCATACAAACTTTAAGAGTAATTTGAGCTTAATAGACTTAAAAATTAGAATTGGACTCAAATGAACATTTCAAAATAATTGAGAGTCAAAATAGCTCAATTAATAATAATAATAATAATAATAATAATAGTTTTAGTAGTTAGACTGGACTGAATCGAAAAAATTGACCGAACCAAGTTGATTCAGTTCGGTTCAGCTTGATCTTTAATAAAATTGGTTTGTTCGGTTATAATTTTTAAAAAATTCTGATTTCGGTTCTGTTTTTTAGATAGAAAACCAAATTAAACGAAATAATAAATAAATCAAATTAATTTGAATCGAATTAGATTTAAAATATATGTAATTTAACTGAAATAAATCGAACCGAACTGAATTTTTATAAAATCGATTTGATTTATAAATACATCAATTTCAGTTTAATCAATTCGGTTAATACTATTTTTTAAAAAATTTTGATTTAATTCAATTATAAATATAAAAAATTTAATTTGTTAAAATTTGATAAAAAATTGAATCGAATAGCCCGTTTGCCTACCCTTAGTAGGACAAAGAGTGCGTAACAACTGATCCGTACACAGAGGCCAATGCACACTAGAAACGTCAAGGATGCGGTGGTTGCCTGGGCCCCAAAATAGGATCTATAAGTTACAAAAGACGTATTTGCGGTCAGAAATCAGAATTCCGGTGATTCCAGTTATCGCCATCATACGTCTTTAATTTCTGCCATTCCTAGGCTCTAAGATGTGACAGATCTTACAATCGCCCATTACCAATGAGTGGTCCAATCATGCATTTGGCTTGTGAAAGATGTTTTTTAAGCGATCAGTTGTTCAATCAAATCATGCATTAAGCGTGCTCCATCGAAGCACATTTTCTTTTCTTTTTACGCCGCCGACCGCACCCACTTGAATTGGCAGTGCACACGAATTGTTAGAATAAAAACCAAATTATTTGGATTTAATAAAATACAATAATAAATTAAATTAAAAAAGTATAAAAATTATGTAGTTCAATGTAAATTTATGTCTACGAGGTGAGTTGAAATCTACTAATAAATTGAAGAATATAGAATGTGATAAAATTACTCAAATTCTTAACTCCAATTACTAAGGAGTGACCATCAAGACAACTTGGTCACCAAGTTCTGCGACCGATGCTTCTAAAAAATTTTCTTTAATTTGAATGATACTGAGTGAAGTTTACTTAATTGCTATTCAAAACAATATTAGACTTTCAATAAACTGGTTTTAATTAGAATGCTTTCAAAATTCAATTCAATTATGATTTTTACAAAAAAATTCAACACATAATACAATAAATCTCTACCTTAACTTGAATTTCTTTATCTTCAATGTCAATACTTAAGGACAATTAATCTATGTACAATTCTGTTCAAAATTATTGCCAAAATTTGTGCCTTTAGTATGCGAAAATAATGCTTGATATCATCAGTGATAACCAAATTGCCTTTACTAAAGGCATACTTCTCAGTGACAATATTCTGGTTGCTCATCAAATTTTGCATGCTTTTAAAATCGCAGAGACAAACAATGGAAGGACCTATCAATTAAGATTGCTGTCAGTAAGGCCTATGAATGTGTTAAATGAGCTTATTTAAAACACGGGATGCAATGTATTGGATTCCACTCGGTTTGGATTTCCTGGATAATGGAATGCATATTCTGTGAAAATTAATGGCAAGAGGCAAGGCTATTTCTATCCTACTAGAGGCAGCAGGCAAGAGGATCCATTATCCCTATATCTGTTTCTTATTCGTGTTGAAGGCTTCTATAACATATTTTTTCAGGCTGAACGACTGGAGTCAAGGTTGCAAGAGGCAGCTACCAAAAATGTCATCTACTTTTTGTTGATGACTCAATTCTTTTTTGTCAGGCAACAAGTTCTAAAGTCCTTACCATTGCTTCATTGCTACAAATTATGAGAAGGCCAGTGGTAAATCAGTCAATGTTAACAAGTCATCAATCATTTTCAACCAAAATACGCTGCAATATAACAGAGGTATTTTGGCTTTCATATTGGGAATTAAAAACACTGGAGCACAAGATAAATATCTTAGCCTTTCTTCTATGATTAATAAGTCAAAAACCTAAACTTTCGTAAAGTTAAAAGAAAAAGTAGTTAGGAAGCTCTCCAGTTGGAAAGAGCAACGCCTATCTCTTGGAGGTAAAGAGGCGTTTATTAAGGCTGTAGCTACCGCAATCGCTATTTTCATATTGTCTTATTTTAAGCTCCCATCTAATGTCTGTCAAAGTATCAACTGATTGATAGCTAATTTCTAGTAGGGATAATGGAAGGAAGAAAGAGGCAGTCATGGGTCTCATGGAAATCATTATGTTCCCGTAAACTAGATGGGGAGCTTAGGGGTTGGCCATCATGGGCCTGGATAAGTATTCTTAAAGGTAGAAAGGTCTTATCTAAAGGCCTATGGTGGGAGGTTGGGGATCGATGTTTAATTGCTTGTAAACTTGATGGTTGGCTTCCTATAAAGCATCTATTTACTATCGTTATGAAGCAAAATGTTGATCCTCATTTTTATTGGGTAAGCCAACTCATTGACCATCAGACGTGTGAATAGAAATTTAATCTTATGAAAACCAATCTTCAGGCTGATGTTGCACCGGCCATTTTGGCTATTCCACTGAGTAATACTAAAAACCGAGACAAGCAGGTTTGGCATTATTCCAATTTTGGAGAATACCCTGTTAAATTCGGTTATATTGTGGCTTGCAGCTTAATAGATCAACTTTCACAGCACAACATAAGTACATTTCTCTAGGTAGCTTAATCTTCAAACATCTATGCATCTGTTCTTCTATCGTCCTTATGCTACTTCCATATGGTTTATTTCTCTTGTAGCTCTTCGATCTTTGATAATTCGAAGGGCATCTTTTTTTGAACGCTGATCTCATATTCTGGATCATCTAAATATCTTGCAAGCTGATTCTTTTATGTTAATCCTCATGATTTTTATCCTTTGGTAGCTCTAGAAATCATAAAATAAAATGCTTTTTTAGAATGAGTAGGCTAACCCTCAAGCAACTTTGTTAGTTATGATCCACAAAAAAGATGAGTATGATGCAACACTTTATCAAGGTATTTCTCCTACTAGTCATAAGCCTTTGTAGAATATACAGGCCCATTATTGGTGTTCCCCTCCCTCTAGTACCATTAAGATTAACTTTAATGTTGCCATTAGAGAAAGGAGTCAATTGGGATCCATTATAATAATTGCTAGAGATGAGGCTAGGAAAGGGGTTAAATGGAGAGTCAAGCAGTTGAAATATATTACTAACCCAATGGTGTTGGAAGGTTTGGCACTTTGAGAAGTGACATTCTTGGATCGTGCCAGCTCCTTTCCTTTTGTGATCTTCAAAGGAGATACTAAAACAATCATTCAACGAATATGACGTGATCCAAGTTCCTTTGTCATTCAAAATGTATTAGAGGACGTTGCTTGATTGACCTTAGAATGTAGTTATCGATCCTTCCACTGTATCCCTAGGAGTTATAACTGGGTAACTAATTCTCTTGCTAAAAAAAGGCCTGTTTGAATCATTTTATAATGATGTGTATACTCAGGACTGTTGGCTGTAAAGTTGTGTACATTTGGTTATTTCTTAATTAATGAATTATCTCTTTTGAAAAAATATAAAGGCATAACTCAAATATGATAAATATTAATCAAGTCCCAACAATTCTTGAACTTGCATATTGTAAGAGGTTTAGTCATTATAACAACCAGATTATCTGTAATACTAATTTTTTTGCTATAATATTACCTTAAGAAATAATATCACTAACAAATGGCACATCACATCAATGTGTTTCATCCTTTCATGAAACATTTGATCCTTGGTCAAGTAAATAACACTTTGATTATCATAATATACGACAGTCACCTTTAAATCTAATCTGAATTCCCTAAATAAATGTACATAGCTTCTGCAATGGATAATGCAATTGTTGACTGTAATGTAATTTTCTAACTGATAACATAGCCACCTAGAATAAATACATAATCAATACTCAATCTTCTTTTATTAAGATCTTCAACATAATCTGAATCAACATAACTAACCACATTATTCTTATCCCTCCCAAATTCTAAATAAAAATCAGTAGTGCCCCTTAAGTGTCTTAAGATCCATTTCACTACCTATCAATGCTCTCCAGTAGAATTATATATATATATCTACTAACACTTACTATATGTAAAATATCAAGACTAGTACAAAACCATGGCATACATGACACTACCAATAGCACTAGCATAAGGAACATATGGCATGTGCTCAATATATTTTTTTCTAACTGTAGTGATATAGTAAAGGACAATCTAAAATGAGTAGCAAATGAAGTACTTACAAGTTTAGCATTGTTTATGCTAAAATACTTTAAGACTTTATTTATAAAACTCTTCTAAGTTAGATACAATTTACCTACAATTCTGTCTTTACAAATCTCTGTACCTAAAATTTTCTTAGTTGCTTTTAAATCTTGTATTTTAAATTCACCATCCAATTTTTCTTTCAACTTATTGCTCTTAAACATATTTTTGATGGCAATAAACATATAATCAACATAAAGCAATAAGTAAACAAATAAGCCATCATCAAGTTTTCAAAAATACACACAACTATATTGGCTCCTAAAATAGCCATGCCCAATCATGAAAGCATTAAACAACTTAAAACCACTATTAAAGAGACTGTTTCAAACTATAAAATGATTTCTTCAACTAACAAACAATTTTCCTTACCTTCAATCTCAAAATCCTTATATTATTATATGTAAAATTTCTCCTCAAGCTCACTATGCAAGAACATGTGTCTTAACATCTAGTTGTTTCAAGTATGAATCATATATGGCAACCAATGCAACAAGACATGATTAGAGTTATGTTTAACAATAGGTGAGAAAAAATTATTAAAGTCAATACCTCAAACTTTACTATAGCCCTTTGCCACCAATCACGCCTTTTATCTAGCCTTTTCAACACTTGGAATCCCTTCTTTCTTCTTAAAGACCCATTTGCAATCAATGATCTTCCTATCTTTGACCAAATCCTAGGTTTTGTTCTTATAGAGAGACTCTACCTCTTCTTACATACCATTAACCATTTAGTTGAATCTTGATAAGGAATAACTTCTAAATATGTGGAGGGTTCATCAACACCATCTATTTCCTGTGCCACAACATAATATGTATTAAGTAATCTCTAAGGTATTTTCTTTTCTCTTCTTGGCCTTTTGAATAATAATAGAATTTCCTCCTATGTTGGTGTGTGCCTTTTAATAGGAGTAGGCAACTAAATTGGGTCTTACTGAATAACATCATTCTGGGGTGGCAAACTCTCCACATCAAACTCCACCACTTTAATAAAAACTTTAACATCTGTATCAAATGAAACAAAAGACTACTTTCTTGGGTTAAGCATATTAGACTCATTAAATATAACATATTTCGTGATTACAAGTTTAGGAGACTTTAAATTAGGAAATTGTACCTTATATCCCTTTAAATTAATAGGGTCACCAACAAATATGCTTTTTTAGATCTAAGTTTTAGTTTATCTTCATTAACATGAGCAAAAATTGGACAATCAAATATCCCTAAATAAGAATAATCATTAAGTTATCTAGACCATATCTCTTATGGAGTCTTTAAATCAATAGTTGTAAATAGAGAATGATTCATTAAATAGTAAGTTGAAAAGCTGCTTATTCCTAGAAATCATTAGATAAGCCAAAATAAGATAACATATAGTAGATTCTCTCTAATAAAGTTTTGTTTATGTGCTCACCTACACCATTCTATTGTGAAGCCCCTTTAACTATAAGATGTTTGATAATACCCTTATCCTTACAAAATTTATTAAATTCATTATCACAGAACTCTAACTTGTCATTCATATGAAAATGCTTGATTTTCTAACCCGTTTGCTTTTCTACCATAGCCTTCTATTGTTTGAAATTCATAAACACATTATTCTTATGGCTCAAAAAATAAACTCAACCTCTTTAAAGTAGTCAATGAAGGTAAGCATGCAACGAGCACCACCTTTCAAAAGAACACCAAGTAGGCCTCCTAAAGGTCAGAATGAATATAATCTAAAGTACTTTTGGTGTTATGAACTCCAATTTTGAAGCTGATTCTTTTTTATTTGCCAAAATGCATTGTTCACAAAACTCCAACTTAGATGTACTTTGGTTATGAATAAGACTCCTCTTATTTAAAACTTCTAAACCTTTTTTACTCATGTATCGCAACCTTCTATGATATAATTTAGTGACATCAAAATGTAAGAGGAAAGTAGAAACAACAATTGTATTTATCACAGGAGATCCCAAAAGTACATATAACGTACTGATCCACTGAACCTGCATCATAGCAACACCTTTCATAACATTTACAAATCTATTTTCATAAAAAAAGAAAATCTATTGCCTATGATTTACAAAGTACTCAAGGAGATAAAGTTCTTTTTCATGCCTAAAACATGTCTCATTTTAATCAATGTTCTCATTACAAAATCATGCGTTTTAATTTTAATAATACCAATCCAAATAACCTTTCAAGGTGCATCATTACCTATTAACACAACTCCAATAGCATATTCATAAGTAGGGAATCAACTTCAATCTGGATTCACTTTTAATCATAGAGAGAATATCACACTCTACCTCATCCTCCATAATACTAGCTTTCACAGACTAATCATTCTTCTTCTAATCTTTCTCTTTATTTTATTGCTTATTTTTCAACTTATAGCAAATAGCTTTAAAGTACCCCTTTTTCTTACAATAATTGCACATCAAATTTTTGTGTCTAGATTTAAATATGTACTTGGATTTACTGCTATTGCCAAAATCTTTATTACTTGATCTTCCCTTAACAATTAAGCCTTCTACGACACTGTCATTGTTAAAAGTAAGCTCTTTATCTATAAGCTTTCTTGAAAGTAGAAATGATTATATCTCCTTTAATGTCAGAGTACTCTTACTATAAATTAAAACATCTCTAAAGTGCTTATATGATATAGTGAATGAACAAAGTAACATAAGAGCCTGGTCTTCCTCTTTATACTTAATATCCATATTTTTCAACTCCATAAGAATGGATCCAAATTCATCAACATGAGATTTTAGGGATTTACCTTTTGCCTTAGTTAGTATGTCCATACGATACTTTGCAACAACTTAATCATGAGGTTTTTTTTTATCGTGCACAAAGACTCGAGTTTAGCCCACAAATTGGCAATAATTTTCTCACTAATGACTTTTTGCATAACCTCATTTGACAAACATAATTAAATGGCAATGACTTTCTCATTTTTCTTCTACATTTCTTCATCAAATATAATGGCTGGTAATTTTTCATTGTCCAATAAAATTTTATTTAACTCCTTTTGTGTCAAGATAATATGCATCTTAACTTGCCATGGAGTGAAACTCATATTGTGATTATACTTCTCAATATCAAATTTTGTCATTGCCATAATTGATCCCAAATAAATATTAAACTGGCTTTGATACCAATTTATTAGAATAAATTGAAATTATTTGAGTCAAATAAAATGTAACAACAAATAAAATAAAATTAAGTGGACAAAATCTACATGGTTCAACATAAGCCTACATCTAGGGACAAAGATGTGCTCAAATCACTAATAAATTAAAGAATATAAAATATGATGGAGAAAATACTCAAACTCTTAACATAAATGCACCAAAATCTCACTTACTTTAACCGTACAAATCTACTCCTATTTATAATCATAGTTGATTTGCTTGTTAACTTGCTTGATGAAAGCTTATTGATGAATGAGGAGCTCTCCATGGCACATTATTTATAGGTAGCAATTCTTGATTAGCAAGTAGGAATATGTGGCTATTAAGATAAAAGTTCAAGAAACTTCTTTTAATTTGCATGGTCTTGGATCAAATTTACTTGGTTGCTACTCAAAAATTTCCTTTAATTAGAATGCTTTAAAATTTAATTCAATTATGGTTGTTATAAATTTATTCAATTACAGCTGCGATAAAAAAGTCAAAGAATAATACAACATAAGTTCGTAGTTATTGCATTTTTACCTCTTTATGTTGGTGGAGAGTTTTTGATACAAAATATTTCTCAAATAAAAATGGCCACAAATTGATTTTGGGGTAAGTCTTATGAAATTCAAATTCATTTTCATAAGAGGAAAAAAATATTCGCCATAATTTAGGTTGAGCATACGCAAATAAAATTTTTTTAAGAACTCATTTAATTTTGTACTTTTTAAAGTGTTTTTTAATGTGTATTTTCTCTTTTACATTTTTATATATATTTGCATAAAATAATATTTATATTTAATATATTGATATAATTTATTTATTAATTTAAGTACAATGAACTTTCTCTATAATTATAACGTTAAAATAAAACTAATTTGATTGCTATGCGAGATTATAACTTAATAGAGATATAAGTATAAAAATTGTTAGACTTAATTATCCTTAATTGGGATAAAAGTAAAGTTGCACTATATTATCAATTAATAGAGCATGTGAATCTAAATATAACTTTAAAAAAGTTATTAAATGTGTCTATATAATGTTGAAAATATGTGAAAATATTGACAACAAGAATAAATATAATTTTTTAAAAAACTATTATATGTATCTATATAATGTAATAACATTTTTTTTTTTGCAATGTACAAATAATTATTATTTTATATAGGCAATTTGTTTTAAGGCGGGATCTAACAATACTATAACATATTATAATATGAATTTTATTTTTATTTATAACTGATCCAAGTTGATACTAATATTTTTTATAATTACATAAAGTTTATTTCTATATAAAGTATCACTACAAAGAAATTTATTATAATTAATTATAAAATAATAAAAAAATATATCATATTTAATTAAGTTAGGTTTCAAACTCAACTCCACTTGAGTTCTAATAGTAAAATATGATTCGAACTATTACATAAAAGGATCAAGAGGATGTCAGATTGTTGTGATGTCCAATTTAGTGGAATGGTATTTGTGATGTCAAACACTATTGATATCTCAGGTATCGAGACCTAAGAGAAGAATATAACTAAAATATATAAAAATCAATTAAGAAGAGGTCTAAGAAAAGTAACCACCAAATTTTATTAACAAAATTGAGAAAAATTATTTTATTTTAAAAATAAAAATGAACAACGAGCCAAATATCTTTGATAGACGACCTTCAACATTCATATTATTTTTACAGAGTCGACTTCAAAAGTTGGGTACATTTTGAGAAAAGTATTAGACACCCTAAAATGCTTGAACATTGATCCTTGTTGTGATATCATCTTTTATTTCATTACAAAAAGGAGAATGCTTCCTTATATACTATCAGAGGAAGACTCCCGATTCTCCAATGATTACAAAAGACAAACTTTTAAAAGCTAGCCAACTCATAACACACTTATTAAAGCAGCAGACAAAATAAAGGAGCACACAGGCAAAGCCTACTCACACCACACTAGCTAATTATTACAAATGACAAAATAAAGTTGTTGGCAGCTAAAGCAAATTCCCACTTAGTCTTTTCGGATAGGTTCATGGGATGGAGATAGGTTTATGATCTCATAATCTTCATCTTCAATTTCAGTCTGGATTTTTTCTTTCATTCTTTCAGCCATGATTAGGTTCTCTCCATGCTTATGGTACAGGCCTTCTAACTCATAGAGATCTTGAGAATAAGGCTATGACATATGGTTATCCAGGCTCTTGAGATGTTGGCTTGAATTGCATTCTCAGTCTTTGCTCATTGCCTTAAGATCATTGTGTTATCTTTTAGGAAAGGTGTCCCAAGGAGTGTCCTTTGCGAGAATAAGCCAGATTTCTTTGGGAATAACTTTATTTCTCTCAAACATGTTTCTCTGAAATTCCTTGATCTACTCATGATGATCTAAGGCATCAGTCCATAAGGAAAATTGATATTCCTTGTAATAATGCAAACACCCTAACATTCCTAGAGTTAATCCTGAGGGACCAACAAGACAGGACCTATGGATAGTGAAAATCACCCTTTTATTGAAAGTTGTATATGGAGAGCAATATTGAATTATAGCTCACATAGAATCAATCCATCTTCTTAATGGTTGAAACCATTCTAGGAAGGTAACTAGATGAGGATTGTACTTGGGTTTTTGCTATAAGGCATTAAGGTAATGCCCAAAATGGAGTGACTTGACTTTTATGGCTATAGTGTATAAATGACAAAAATACCATAAAAAGATTAATAATTCCTTTGGCCATACCCAACCACCTTCATTAACTGAAGTGAAATCCATGAAGGTATACACCTTGAGGAACGGATAAAAAGGATGAAAACCTAGAACCTCTAGAAAAGTAGGGCCAAATGTCTGTAGAAGTAAGAACTGGTAGGAGAAAATTTGTTTAACTGCCAAATCAGTGATTTAAGAATAAGTAAATGGTAAAATGACTTCAGGAAGGGTGCCTATTTTGAGAAAGGGTAATTTGGATATTTTCGGGTGAGTGGATGATGAAGCCGAAGAGGCTAAGGAAGAAGAAGGAGAGACCATTGGTATAATTGGATAAGTTAGGTGAAGGAAAGAAATGCCTTAAGGCTTGGATAGAAGATTTGGGACAAGGTTTGAGTCCCCTCTTATATGTTTTACCTTAAAACAATATTTACTAAACTAATCCTTCCACCTAAGCAGCTGTGGATTAGGAACAAATTTCTTTGCCTCCAAGATCTTTGAAAAGGATGAGCAATCCATTAGCACCGTGAACTTGTGATAGATTAGATGGAACTTAAACTTTTTTATTCCGTTTTTGGCGGCTAGGATTTCTTTAAATGTGGAATGGTAGTGCTTTTCTGATTCTTTGAACGATCCGCTTGCATGTGCACAAATTTGTCACTTTCCTTCTTTTTCTTCTAAGAGGATAGCCCCCCAGTGGCTATCACTAGCATTTTTCTGTAGCAATTGCTTTCCTATAAAAGGAATCTGCAGAGGTGGCAACTGTTGGAGTAGTTGCTTGAGAGTTTTGACTGCTAGTGTCTGACTGGATCCCCATAATAGAGAATCTTTCTTTAGCATGAGTTGTAAAGGCTTTACGTGCTTTGCATAGTGGGGAACAAAGCCACAAAGATAATTATCAATTCCAAGAAATTATTGTATTAGCTTTCTTGTCAGATTCTCATCAGGAAACTTTAATATTTCAGCTGCAATGGGGCCTCAGTTGGTACTGACCATCTCAAAATTTCATCCCCAAGAATTCAATCTTCTTTTGTTATCTTCATCTTTGTTAGTGATAACATGACTCCATATTACTTGATAAGACTCTTGAATTTGTTGAGCAACTCCATGTGTGAATCTTCATCTTGTGAGAAAAATAGAATATCATCAATGTAGATGAGTGCATTATGGAGTATAGGCTCATAGATCTTAATCATTGCCTTTTGGAAGAGAGAGGGAGCTTCTTTGAGTCCAAACAACATAATAGTCCATTGATAGTATCTGTTAGGGATACAAAATGTCGTCTGATATCTGTCTTCTGGAACAATTCCTGATTGCCAACAACATGTTTTTAAATCAAAATTTGAAACCATTTTTCCCTGCAACAAATGAACAAACAGTGAGAAAATCTTAGGCAGTGGAAAATTATAATCTCAGAGGAAATGGTTTAAAGGTTGGTAGTCAATGACAAGTCATTTTTTTCCTCTGACTTGTTCTGATCTTTTATTGACATAAAAAGTTTGACAAACGCATTCTAAATTTATGGACTCAATAAGCACATGGGCTAAAAGTTGAAAACATTCCTAATAAGCAAGCTCTTGATATTCAAGATTCATGACAGGATGTGTAGCCTTTGTTGGGTTGACATCCTCATTGAGTTTAAAAGGCAAAAATAAAAAAAGGTTGGGTTGATCCATAAAGGGTTTTGGTTTTTGGACAGGAATTTTGTGTGGTTCTTTGCACAGTATTGGGCTTTTAGTTGTTGGACCAAGTTGGCTAAGGCTGGAGATATTTGGGTTGTACTGGGCTAGATAGTGAACAAAGATGTGACTGAGGTGTAAGGCTGAAAGTAATTTCGAAATTTCAAGCCTGTAGGAAGAACTCTTAACTTGGCTAACTTCTAGTAAAGATGAAAGCCCACAACAATATCCTTATCAGGTACAGAGGACCTAAGGAATCTCTCATGGATTTTGCAGCACGAGAAGAATTGTACGATGATAGGTTTTGCTGTAATGAGACTTATATGGAACACTTTTCCATTTGCAGCCTTAAAGTACTTCTTGTAAGGTTCCAGCAATGGGCCGAGAGGATTTTTGGATTCATGACAGAAATGTGAGCTCCTGTGTTAATAAAGGCTACTACTTTGATGGGCCTCGAGAAAGGCTCAGGATAGATATAGACGAACACTAGAGGAACTGGATGTTCTTCTTCAACCTTGAGATCTTTAATAGGAGCTACAGTTATAGGAGACATAACATAACTTCCAGAGTAACTTGGTTCGTCATCATCAGATGAGGTGTCTTGAATGGCAAAGATAGTTTCATCAGAAGGTTCATCTTCTATAGAAAAGAGAGATTCAACATCTGCACTTTTTAGGTTGACTACAGAGGATATTTAAATCTATTGAATCATCTTTGTTGCCTATTCTGGTTTATTAGGACATTGTTTAGCAAAATGTCTCTTTTGACCACAGATGTAACACTTGTTAGACTTCATTTTTCCTCTATATTTCTTTCTCCTGAAGTACCGCCCTTTCCTTTTTGAATTAGTACGTTTAGAATTTAGCTTAAAGAAGTGCTTCTTTTTCTTAGAAGGGCAAACACAATTCTTATCATCACCTTCATATTTGATCATCAAATCTTTTCTTCTGCAAAACTTCTTTAAAGAATGATTCTTCTGCCTATCAAGCATTTGAACAATCATCTTTCTTTCACTGCATAGCTTTTCTAGACCTTTAACCATTAACTGGTACATTTCTCTAAATGTAAGATCATTAACTGATTTTTCTTTTTGACGAATGATTTGGTGCATGAAGGTGGCTAAGATGTCTAGTAAGGAGGTGACAAAAGCCTCCTTTAGGTCTACACTTGCCCATCCACCTAGCTGATAATACTTTTTAGCCATCTGTTGGTAATGAAGATTCAGGTCTTTTTTCAACAGAAAACAACACTTCATTTGAAAATATTCTCTTTTGATAAAGTCAGTTTTCTTCTTGGAGTTTTCCTCCAAATTCTGCATATAGCATATTCAAGAATTCTGATGCTCCAGGACTTTATACTAATGTTAGCTTGGAATACTCATCTAAAGCTGTGTATTAGTCTTGAAGTCTTCTAGTCATTCTTGTAACAAATTCTTCAAGGAAAGTATGAATCACAGTTCTAGTCTTCTTCAGTTGAGAATTTATCCATGCCCTAAATTCTTGGAAACGATCTCTATAAAGATTTGGGCTGGTATTGTCTGAAGTAAACCAAGGACCTCCTTCAAAATTACCTGGAGGCCTTTCTAGATTAGTTGAAGTGTTCATTTCTTCTGCTGAAGGATCTACTGTATAAGTTAGACCAGTAGGAGGATCTGCCATGAACTGAACAAGAATTTCTTCTTCTGAAGAGGTTGAATAATCCTCTTCAGTGTCAATTTCTGAAGACTGAGAAGAACTTTCAAAGTTTGAATTAACCATTGAAAAGGAAGGTAAGGATTAGGTTTTTTCAATGTATGAATGAATGGGGTTCATCATTTGGCTTTCTGGTGGCTTTGGTGAAGGTTTTTGTACGGACTAGGTAAAGGTGGTTGTATGCATGGATGAATCTTTTTGTTCAGGTTAAGTTGAAAACTTTCCAGCTCATAGTTTTTTGTGGAATAAATCAGTGGATAGGCCATGGTGTTCAAGTTCTGTTGTGGTAGGTATATGAAGGACATGAGGTTTGATTGGTGAGGTTTGTGGTAAAGGGATTTCAAAAGGTCATGGTATCTTTGTTTGTAGGTTTGAGAGGCAGCAAAATCCTTTTCAATTCTTTCTAGCAGGTCCTTCATCCTTTAGATCTCAATAGCTTTTCTTCTAATTTCCTCAGTGTGTACCCTTTGATTCACCATCTATATTATCTCCTTATGCTTTTCTTCTACTTGAACCTGGAGCCTTATCATTAGCTCATACACATGTCACTGATATTCTGTTAGCCTTTCATCCACCTTTATGACTTGTTGAGAAACTTTGTCCACCTTAGATTCTATATTCTTTAGAATCCTATTTTGTGCTTGCACATTTGTGGACTGCCCATTCAAAACTACTTTAAAAGGAGTAATACTCAATGGCTGGCCTTTTGAATATGTTCTTATAGGAGTTTTGATATGGGCCATTATCCTTACTTAGGTATTTAAGTTGGTTTAGTCAGGTAATGGTGGAAAGTTTTCTTCTGTAGGTTGGGACATACAGATCTGAGGTATTATTAGTTGTATGGGTTCTTTTGGGATCCATTTCAAGGTTTGTTATTTTCAGGATAAAGGTGTTTGGTGTTGAGGTTCTTTAGGTGTTTGTGGAAAGGGCTTTTGAAATTGGACCATACTTTACCACATAATCATACTTCGCCGAAGATTCTCTAAATAAACCAACAAAGGGATCACCATCTTCAAATCTTCTTCTTAAATTCTTCTCATAGCAGTTTCCTTTTCTTTTGGCCTTTTTTTGTTTCTTTTTCTTCTTTCTAGTCATATAGGAAATCATCACATCGACATTCATCAAAGAAATAATGACCATCACATTCAAATGGATAAACTGGGGATCCATTACTTTCAAACTAGACAATTGGCATGCAATTCTCTGGTTCATGAGGAGTCATCATAAATTGGGTGGAGAAAACATTGCTTGAACTTTACTATGGAATTCTCTCAAACTTTGTTTCCATAGTTCCATCTCCTCTTCGATAACAGACTGGTTCAGTTGACTAAACAGGTTGAGTGCTTTCTTGCATCTTTTCATAGCTAGTAGTCAATTGCATGGTTCTAGATTCTATAGATCATTTGGTAGTGCAGAGTTGTTGCTGTTGCTGAAGCAACTTAAAGGGCTTTAGTAATATGAATCTGAACCTTTAAAGCACTAAAAACGTGCAGATCTCGAAGCGATAGATTAAAATTAAGGTAGAAAGTGAACATCACTGATCCTGTATTAAGAAAAGTTTCTACCATCCCTATCACTGCATGTTGGTATTGCAAATATCTATTATCTAGCAAGACAATTCTTGCAAAGACAGGTAGGCTTTTCCTCCCATTATAACTGACTGTTATTCTGATGGCTCCAAAGTGGATGTGGGTATATCCTTGGATAACCCATTGATGGATGAACTCAGGAGGAATTTCTAAAGTAACAAATTGTTCCTTTCCCGTGGCCAGGATAGGACACTGGTCAAAGCTATAGGATTGAACATACTCCTTATTGAACTTAAAAGTCTGTCTGATCAGGGCTTTAATAGATCGGGTCCAAGAGGCTTTGTTCTTTTGAAAGGCATCATAAGAGTTAAGGAAAGGAATATTTGTGTCTTGAATTTTTTATTATATGGGATATAGCTATGCTCATAGAGATAGTTTATTTTAGATGAGAAGGTTTTCTAAAGGAAGAAGAAGGAGGAATAGTTACTATAAGAGGAGTAGAAGTAGAGGGTTATGAGGTAGAAGGAGATAAGGAAGTGTTTGAAACAGGATTTTCCATGTTAAATAGGTGTCATTAGCCTTCAATCATACATACTCGCCACCTGTTTACCATGGAAAATCTTGTTTCAAACACTTCTTTATCTTCTTCTACTCACAATCCTCTACTTTAGCTCCTCTTACAGTAATTATTTCTCCTTCTCCTTCCTTTAGAAAATCCTCCTCATCTAAAATAGACTACCTCTTTGAGCTTAGCTATGTCTCAAATGATCAAAAGATCCAAGACACATATATTCCTTTCCTTAACCCTTATTATGCCTTCCAAAAGAATAAAGACTCTTGGACCCAATTTATTAAAGCTCTGATTAGACAAACTCCTAAGTCCATTAAGGAGTATGTTCAATCCTCTAGCTTTCACCAGTGTCCTATCCTAACCACAGGAAAGGAACAATTTATTACTCTAGAAATCCCTCCTTAGTTCATCCACCAGTGGGTTGTCCAAGGATATACCCACATCCACTTTGGAGCCATCAGAATAGTAGTCAGTTATCATGGGAGAAAAGGTCTACCTGTCTTTGCAATAATTACCTTGCTAGACAATAGGTACTTTCAATACCAACATGTAATGATAGGGAGGTAGAAACCTCTTTTAATGTAAGATCAGTCATGTTTACTTTTTACCCCAATTTTAATCTATCACTTCAAGATCCGCATGTTCTTAGTGCTTTGAAGGTTCATATTCAGATCATTGGAGCCCTTCAAATTACTTCAGCAACAGCAACAACTCTGCACTACCAAATGATCTATAGAATCTAAAACCATGCAATTGATCTCTCACTCCCACATAAAAATGAAGTTTTATTAATTATGGTTGATACGCAAAAACTCCTACATGTATTCATATTCCTAGACAGATATCTAGGAATGAACTTCTTTAGTTGCTACCAGAAACATGGGTTACTAGCTACCAAAAGATGCATGAAAGCACCCAGTCTGTTCAGTCAACTGAATCAGTCTATTATCGAAGAGCAGATGGAATTGTGGAAACAAAGTTTAAAAGAATTCCATAACAAAGTTCAAGCAATGTTTTCTCTACCCAATTTATGATGACTCCTCATGAACTAGAGAATGACATGCTAATTGTCTACTTTGACAGTAATGGATACGCGGTCTATCCATTTAAATGTGATGGTCATTGTTTCTTTAATGAATGTCGATATGATGATTACCTGTACGATTGGGAAGAAGAAGAAAAAATAAAGAAGGCCAAAAGAAGAGGAAACTGCTCTGAGAAGAATTTATGAAAAAGAATTTAAGAAGAAGATTTGAAAATGGTGATCCCTCTATTGGATTACTTAGAGAATCCTCAGTGAAGTATGATTATGTGGTAAAGTATGGTCCAATTCTAAAGGCCTTTCCATAAACACCTAAAGAACCTCAACACTAAACACTAAACACCTTTATCCTGTAAATAACAAACCTTGAAATGGATCCTAAAAGAACCCAGACAACCAATAATACCTAAGATCTATATGTTCCAACCTATAGAAGAACACTTTTCATCATTACTTGACCAAACCAACCTAAATACCTAAGTAAGGACCATGGCCCATATAAAAACTCCCACGAGAACTAATTCAAAAGGCTATCCATTAAGTATTACTCTTGCTGAAGCAGTTTTGAATTGGCAGTCCACGAATGTGCAAGCACAAAATAGGATTTTAAAGAATATAGAATCCAAGGTAGACAAAGTTTCTTAACAAGCCACAAAGGTGGATGAAAGGCTAACAAAACATCAGTGAGATGTGTATGAGTTAATGATAAGACTCTATGTTCAAGTGGAAGAAAAGCATAAGGAGATAGTGCAGATGGTGAATCAAAGGGTACACACTGAGGAAATTAAAATAAAAGTTGTTGAGATCCAAAAGATGAAGGACCAGCTAGAAAGAATTGAAAAGGATTTCACTGCCTCTCAAACCTATAAATAGAGATACCATGACCCTTTTGAAATACCTTTATCACAAACCTCACCAATCAAACCTCTTGTCCTTCATAGACCTACCACAATAGAACTTGAACACTATGGCCTATCCACTTATTTATTTCACAAAAAACTATGAGCTGAAAAGTTTTCAGTTCAACCTGAACAAAAAAATTCATCCATACATACAACCACCTCTACCGAGTCCGTACAAAAACCTTCACCAAAGCCACTAGAAAGCTAAATGATGAACCCCATTCATTCATACCTTGAAAATACCCAATCCTTACCATCCTTTTCAAAGGTTAATTCAAAATCTAAAAGTTCTTCTTAGTCTTCAGAAACTGATAGTGAAGAGTATTCTGCCTCTTTAGAAGAAGAAATTCCTGTTCAGTTCATGGTAGATCCTCCTAGTAGTCTAACCTATACAATAGATCCTTCAACAAAACAAATGGACACGTTAGCTAATCCAGAAATGCCTCCAGCTAATTTTGGAGGAGGTCTTTAGTTTACTTTAGACAATACTAGCTCATATCTTTATAAAGATCGTTTCCAGGAATTTAAGGCATGGATAAATTCTGAGCTTAAGAAGCTAGAAGCAGTGATTCGTACTGTCCTTGAAGAATTTGTTACAATAATGACTATAAGACTTTAAGACTAGTACACAACTTTATATGAGTATTCCAAGTTGACATTGGTACAAAGTCCTGAAGCATAAGAATTCTTGGGTATGCTATATGCAGAATTTGGAGGACAACCCCAAGATGAAACTACATTATCATAAGAGAATGCTTTCAAATGAAGTGTTGTTCTCTGTTGAAAAAAGACCTGAATCTCCATTACCAACGGATGGCTAAGAAGTATTATCAGCTAGGTGATGGGCAAATGCAAACCTGAAGGAGGCTTTTAACACCTCTTTATCAGACATCTTAGCCACCTCCATGCACCAAATCATTCGCGAAAAAGAAAAATCATTAATGATATTATGTTTGGAGAAATATATCAGTTGATGGTTCAAGGTCTAGAGAAGCTATGCAGTGAAAGAAAGGTGATTGTTCAAATGGTTGATAGGCAGAAGAATCTTTCCTTAAAGAAGTCTTGCAGAAGAAAAGATTTGATGACCAAATGTGAAGGAAATGATAAGAATTGTGTTTGCCCTTCTAAGAAAAAAAACAATTCTTTAAGATAAAGTCTAAGTACAAATTTAAAAATAAAATGGCGATACTTCAGAAGAAAGAAATATAAAGGAAAAAGGAAGTCTAACAAGGGTTACATCTGTGGTCAAAAGGGACATTTTGCTAAACAATGTCCTAATAAACTGCAATAGGCAGCAAACATGATTTGGCAGATTCAGATAACCTCTGCAGTCGACCTAGAAAATGCAGATGTTGAATCTCTCTTTTCTATAGAAGATGAACCTTTTGATGAAACTATCTTTGCCATTCAAGACACCTCTTCTGATGATGACGAACCAGGTTACTCTGGAAGTTATGCTATGTCTCCAATAACTGTAGCTCCTATTAAAGATCTTAAGGTTGAAGAACAACATCCAGTTCCTCTGGTGTTCATCCAGATCTATCTTGAGCCTTTCTTAAGGCCCATCAAAGCAGTAGCCTTTATTGACACAGGAGCTCACATTTCTGTCATGAATCCAAAAATCCTTCCAGCCCATTGCTGGAAGCCTTATAAGAAGTACTTGAAGGCTGCCAATGGAGAAGTGTTCCATGCAAGTCTCATTATAGTAAAGCCTATCACCGTACAGTTCTTTCCGGGCTGTAAATTCCATGCGAGATTCCTTGGGTCCTTTCTACCTGATAAGGACCTTGTTGTAGGCTTTGATCTTTACTGGAAGTTGGCCAAGTTAAAAGTTTTTCCAAAAGGCTTGAAATTTTGAAGTTACTTTCAGCCTTATACCTCGGTCACATCTTTATTCACTATCCATCTCAGTATAGCCCAAATATCTCCAGCCTTAGCCAACTTGGTCCAACAACTAAAAGCCCAATGTTATGCAGAGAATCACACAAAATTCTTGTGCAAAAACCAAAACCCTTTATGAACCTACCCAACCT
>CATIWR010698782.1:0-27737 GCA_949677035.1 Omphalea diandra | reverse complement strand
TATATATATAAACTAAAAGAATAAACTGTTTTTATGGATTCCATTGAAAACAGGTTGAAGGCATCTTAATGGTGTTTTTATTGCCCGAAAAAAATTTAAAAAAAAATGTTGTTTTTCTTTGCTAAATCCTAGAAATTTATTCCATAAAATTTTTTTGTGGGCAATCCAATCTCATTATATAAAGTAGTATTATTGGTAGATTTAGATACGGATACAAACAAATATGGAGGTTTTTAGACTTATGTTCAAGACTCAATGATCTAAAAATTCAAATTTTTGCATAAATTTTTAATTATGATTAAAAATTTTAGTTATGTCGATTATAACCAAAGATTGATAAATTTATTTTATATCTTTTGAAACCGAGGTTGATAAATTTATTTTGATGCTTAACTTTAGCTCTATTTTAAAGCCAAATGCACAATATCAAGACAGTTTATAATGTAATTTCATAATTTTTTTTACCATTTAGCTCTATTTTAAAGCCAAATGCACAATATCAAGACAGTTTAACAATGAGTTGGCAATAAATGTGTGCAATTGCAGCCCTGAGGGGGGCCCCAGAATAAGACTGTGGCAGCGAAACAGCCTGTCACCCACACGTTGTGTCAATTACCAGCTAACTTTGCTTTCAATGGCTGTGGGCCATATAACGACAAAAGGACCACTCCTTTTTGTTTTTTTGGGTCACGATACAGAAGGACCGTTCCACCATAAACTGGGGCAATGGAATTCATTTGGTTAAAAAAGAAAATCACTTACAAGAAAATAATTGTTAAAAAATAATAATTTTTAAAAATTATTTATTAAAAAATAAAATTTTAGGCGTTCAATTTACACATTTTTCTTTATTATAGAACATATCAACTTTATATTTAATTTATTTGCTAACTTTAAAAAAATCTTGTAAAATACTATATTATCCCTAATTTATTAATACAACTATTTTATCATATTTTATTTAAAGAAATAGTCTAAATAATTTTTTTTATTTATTTTCTTAAGAATTTAAGAAAATTATATTTTCTAACACCTTCTTCAGTAATTTACATTTTCTTTATTAAAAAATACAAATGATTAAAATATCTTTTGACATTTATATTTTCTTTCAATCAAACATATCCAAAAATTATACTGTTCTATAAATTACACTTCCTCCATTACTTTTTCAGACTTCAGCTATTTGTTTTTTTTTTTTTTTTGAAAGTTTGCATTAAGAAATTCTAAAAAAAGTGTAAATAAATTATATTAAAAATTTCAATTATTTGCATTCATTTTAAAAAAATGTAAGAATTTCTGCAAATAGCTCAAACCACTTTTTCAAAGCAAACAACATTTACATCTTAATGGCAAAAAATTATTGTTGTAGGTCTATTGCTCTCATTATTTGTACTTCTTGAATTATTGGCTTTTTATTCGATCTACAGAGTATCTTCAGTCTTAAGGCAATGTAGTACAAATGAGTATTCCTACCCTTATGTTGCATATTTTCCATGGTATATTTCCAAAGGTTTACCTGCCTTACCCTTCCATGGCGGCCGTGAACCTTCTACTTATTATTGTTGATTTATGAATTGTGACATTTAATTCTAAGCCGAATGTAGACCCTAGCTAACTACCAACTATATGCATAGCTGTTTATATTATTGTTGATTTCTGAATTGTGAGATTTAGTTCTAAGCCCAATTTAGACGCTAGATAACTACTAATTATATACATGTAAGCATGTGTTGTTCATGTTGTGTTTGATTTTATTGTAAGTTGAAATTTATTTCATTTGCAAATGAATTTTTATATTTGACATAAATAAAAATAGAATTTATTTAGTTTTGTTATAATTAATTCTAAAAATTTAATAAAGTAGAATTCTAGATAAATTTTCATTTACGTGAACGCACAAAACATGAATTTGTAAATTAATTTCATTAAAATTATATAATTCATTTATACCAAATATAAAGTTAATCTCCTCATTATGGATGGCAAAAATATTAAGTTTAGATGAGTTTAAATTGAGTTATTTCATAGCACGTTAATTTCAAGTTATATTTTTTAAAAAATATTAGTTAAATAATTTTAAGTTATATAGAGATTAAATCGAGTTATATATATATATATATATATATATATATATATATATATATATATATATATATATATATATAAATTCAGATAATTTTGTATTTTAAGTTAGATTGAGTTACTCATAATTTTACTTTTATGAAATTAAGAAATATTATTTTGATTTTTAAATAAATTTTTAATATTTAAATTGAATTAAATAAGACAATTTTTAAACTGAATTATTTTGAATTGATCTATAAATTAAAAAAAATTAAATTTGAATCAAATCAATTTCAAATGGAATAATTGTGAATCTCATTTAATTTCATACGAGCTCAAATTTTCAAACCAAATAAGAAATTGCCTCTCTACTCATTTCTTACCGAACTTTCAAGAATACACAAGAGACAAATCAAATGACGAGGCTTTAATATTTTTTGGATCATCAATAAGGTTCAACCAGCTTTGTAACTAATTAAAATTGAATTGATTTATGTAGAAAAAAATCCAGTTATTTCTGTCAAATCATAGTTGAGCTATTTGAAGCTTCAATCTATAGTTGAAGTAGTTGAATCATAACTTTTTGCCGTCATGCTTGAACATTCAGTTGGATTTTGATAATACTGAGCTGAAATTTGTGGTTGAATAAAAGTCATAGGCAATTATGCACGTAATTTTTTGTAAATGGAAATGATTTAATGTACACGGAAATGATGTAAGGTGCACCTTTTTTTTTGTGTGCATAAATTTTTTTTTTTTTACTAATTTCGTTTCGACTAATTAAGATTTAAATTTAAAAATTTATAATTCTAAAAATAATTTTAATACCTTTAACTCGAAAACTTATTAAGGGTTTGGTCGTTGATTTCTATTATTAATTGTTTTTTTTGTTGATTCTAGTTATTGAATGATGATTGCTTATTCATATTATGTATTTAGGAAAATTATTGTTATTGATTGCTATTTATATATATAATTATTAATACATACATAAATTTTGGTAAATAAACAAATATATTTCATATTTTAGATTTTTTTAAAAAATACTAATATATAATCATCCATTAGGTATTTAAAAAAAATATAAGTTAAACTTTTTTATAATGCATATATTAAATATTAATCATATATATTGATAATAAAATTATTGATGGTATTTTGACTAGTAAGAGATGAAAAAATGCCTTTCTAGACAATGGTTCGTGGATTTATATAGAGAACTAGTGTAATTGTCCTATTAATGTAGGATCTCATTAGTACTAAGATCCTTTGTTATGAATCTTTTATTCGATAATAGTCAAATTAGCATTGCTGCTTGGTCATGCACCTTAGCTTGTCTGTTTGTCCTCTATTCATCCCTTTCTTCGTAACGTATTTGTTCATCTTGTAGGCTAATTTTTAGGCTAACTCTACTAATCAACTTCGGGCTAATTTTGCTAATCAATATAGGCTTTGCTAGTTTTCATCTTGTCTCCAAACAATACTTCACCAAGCATTTATACTTGGCGCTGAGCGAGAATAACTTTTCTTCTTCTATGTTTGAATTTTGGTTTGCTAAGACTTTCTATTTCCTTTTCTTATGCTTGTCACCAAATGGTGATGGTTTAGACGATTCCTATTCTCCTTATTCTTTATAAAATTACTCTTTTAATTTATCCTTGTTACTTGTTTTCCTAAGTTCTTCAATTTCATATTTGCTCTTTAATTTCTTCACGATGGATTTGCTCATTAGCATAGATACAAAATTTCTTACTATTTCATATCATTGCTTCAAAAATTGAGAACCTTGGGACTTCCTCCATTTCTTTTGCCTCCACAAAGCTTACTTCCCATCTAAAAAGGTCAAAGACACTTATTGAGATATTGCAGGTGAGTTGCGATGCCTCTTCTGTCATTGAAACAAATCTTGAAGGGTTATGTCAAACCTTTTTCATTCTTGCTTCTATTTGCCTCAAGGTTGCTACTCCTAGCTTTAGGGTTTATGATAACCCAAGTGCCAATGGATTGATAATTTATCGTTACTTTTTTGAATTTGAGGTAGGACTACCCTTTTCTCCATTTTTTCAGTAATTTTTCGAAGTCCACTAAATCACCCTTGTCTAAATGCATCCCAATTGGATTATGCTATTAGTTTGTTTCAAATTCATAGGATTATGCAAGAAACTTAACCCTAATGGTCAAATGGTTCGTATAATTGTAAGCTTTGTTCAAACTAGAACCATTGGCATTGTAGTGCCCTGCGAGACATGTGTCGTTCTCCAACTTGCCCTCTTCCCTAAAGGCTTGGAGAGATAAACTTTTTATTGTTAAGAGTTTGTCCGATGGGGAATCCCCTTTTGTAAGGAATCGAGGTCCCCTAAAGTGGAGGTTAGGGAAAATAAGTACAGAGAAATCATGAACGAAGGACATTTATTTGTAACTACGAGTAAAAGGTTATATAGAGCCTCAAAAATATGTTAGTATATGCCTTTCTCAGGCTCTTACTATGGGGATAGGTGTTATTGAGGTAAAGAGATCATCTATTGGTATAGGTATGACGTTCATCTATTTCACTATCCCCAATCTTTTTTTGCATTCTTGATTATATTGATTATGTAGATATGGATCTAGAGAAAAGAATGAGACAACAAACGCAAGGTGGAAAGAGTGAGTTAAAAAAGCTTTGTCTCTTGCTCTTCCTCCTACTAGAAGGATTATTACGCTAGTTATACCACCCCTTATCTAGAGAGCCAACCTTTTCCCTCTATTGATCTCACTGATTCACCTAAAAAGAGTTATCGTAGAAGATTTTCTTATTATGATGGAGAGCATTTCTAACTTGTTGAATCAAAAGTTTAGTTCTAAAGCTTTTTTAAGAAATGATGTTGTGGCATACTTCATTACAAGCCAAATATCTTTCTCTTATGACTATAAGTAGTGGGATGTTTATAAGGATTATGCTCTGGTTGATCAAATCATGTTATTCTCTCTCTCTTGTTTAACTATTTCTCTTCATCTTACATTACTATGTAATCTTTTTGGGGAATAGGGTAGTAGTTCTGCTTAGCTTTTGAAGAACCGCTTAGGGAACCTTTGTGGCTTCTCCTAGACTTAAGTAATACATGTAAGAGAGCTTTTTATAAAAAAAAAAAAAAAAAACACATGTAAGGGAGCTTAAGAAAAGCTTGCAGTATCCATTGAATTGATTATTTAAGAAAGGAAGATGAATAAAATCCTATCATGAAGAGATTAATGATTTAAAGGGCAAGTTTTCGAAGATTAAGGAAGCGCGAAAAGTTGACTAGGAATCTTTGTCTTTTATTAACGGACATGATTTTAAGCTTTAAAACATGATTAGCTTTCAAGTCTTTCCTAGCTTCAATTTTAATTGATCAAAGAATTGTAGCTTCAACTTCTTAAGGCCCAACTTTGAGTTCATTAAAGAATTTTTCCTAATGAGGGCTCTACCTTTTCTTTAGTAGATGAAGTCAAGAACGTTATTGAGGAAGAGGATTGTGAACAAGAGAAATGACAATTGAATGGTGAAAAGCTTGATCAAAGTAGGTTGTAATTGAAGGGAGCTGGAAGTGATTGTAAAGGATTATAGCACCAAGAACATTATTGTTATAGCAATTGTTAATTAGTTATTTAAGATAAAGTTAGTTACAAATGGTTAGATGAGCTGGCATTGTTAGTTTAACAACTAATCTTATATATAAACAGACTTGATTGTAATCGTATTCATTGAAGCTCATTCATAAAATTTCATTCATTTTCATTCCTTATTATTTTCTAATATAGTATTAGAGAAAGATCTAGAGATTTCTTATCATTTCCTTCATTTCACGATCCTCTTCTTCCTTTTCCGTTTCAGCCCTAACTTTTCTTCTTTCAAACTTTGTTTGATTCATCAATAGTGGATGATAATTCTTTAAACTCACAAATTTCTTCACATAATTTATTTGAAGATTCTTCATCTCCTTACTTCATTCACCATGCAGATAACCACGACTCTGTGGTGGTAACACCAACGCTAACTTACATGAATTTTATTGCATAGAAGAGGTCTTTTTTGTTGGTTGAATCCATTCAAAATAAAAAGAGGTTTATAGATGGCACTATTCTTAAGCCTAAACCGAAAAGTAAGTTATTTTTGCCCTAGACCATATGTAACAATTTGGTAGTGGCATGGTTGCTTAAGTCTATCTCAGCTCCTATAGCCTCTATTGTGTTCTACATGGAAGAAGTTTCACAAATTTGGGAAAAGCTTAATCAAAGGTTTTCTTAGCCTAAAAATTCATGAATCTATCATCTTCAATGACTCTTGTGTTCTATTTCTTAAGGATCTAGGTTTGTGGATGCTTATTTTATGGAACTTTATGGAATTTACGAAGAATTGAAGAGTTTTAGGCCTTTACCACATTATTCTTATGGTAAATGCAATAAGAATTACTTCCAAATATGCATTGATCTACAATGAAAGGATTGTCTTCAAGTTCCTTAATGGATTGAATGAGAATTTCAAGCACTTAGATCTCAAATTATCCTTATGAAGCCTTTTCCTACTTTGAATCAATCATACAATATGGTCCTTCGAAAAGAGAATCAAAGATCTCTTCTGATGCAATATCAAAACCTTAATGATTTAGTTGTTCTTGCTAAAAAAAAAGATAAGGATGATCTTTTTTATACTTATTATGGTAAAATTAGGCATATAAAGGAAACTTGTTGTTGGTTGATTGGCTTCCCACCCAGTTTAAGTTCAATAAAGGGAAAAATGATACTTCAAATACAACATCTTCTAATGCTAGCTCTACTAATGCTTATATTCTAGGAGCATTACTAGTAACTCCAGTGACAGTCCCTCAATTAAACTTGTCTCAAGAACAAATTACTCAACTGTTGAACATGCTTGGTAAGCAACTGAAAACTATGAATGTTGCATCTTCCTCTAATGCTGATAAATATATTGGTAATGCTGCAGGTAAATCCTTCTCAGTGTTTTCTACATCTAATGCTTATTTGTTTATCTGGTTGTTGCAAACTAAAACTGATTCTCAGTCTTAGATTGTTGATATAGGAGCTATTGACCATATAGCTTCTTTACTATAATTTTTCTCTTGTTATAAATATGTTGAAAATCATTTTGTGACTCTTCTCAATGGCATGAAAACATATGTTATCATGTTGGAACTATTGTTCTCAATCAATTCATTACTCTTCATAATGTTCTTTGTATTCCATCTTTTATTTTCAATTTGATCTCAGTCAGTTAATTAGCTCTTCACAGAAATATGTGTTTTGTTTTTCTTTACCATTATTGTTTCATTCAGGCCCTCTCTTCATGGACAATGATTTGTTGGCTAAAATTCATCAAGGCTTATATTTGTTTCAATCATCATCTTCATCTTCATCTTCATCTTTCCCTGTTACTTATTTTGACAATACTGTTTCTTATGAAACTTGGCATCATAGGTTAGGACATATTGATTTACATTGATTTCGTACTTTGAGTTCTCTTATTGTCAATAGCAATAATAATATTCCTTGTATTACTTGTCTTCAAGCCAAGCTTAAGAGGTTGCCTTTTCCTTAGTCTATAGATAATGTTAAACACATGTTTGATCTTGTACATATGGATGTATGAGACCATATGCATACACCCTCTAAAGGCATTATTCATCTTGTACAAAGTTTTAGCTTCCATCTTTCTTTTACTCTAAAGGCATTATTCATCAAACTTCTTCTGCATACACCCTCAACAAAATGACACTGTTGAAAGAAAACACCAATATGTACTCAATGAAGCTAGAGCTCTTTTGTTTCACTGTAATCTTCCTCTTAACTTTTGGGGTGAAGCCATACTCATTGCCACTTTTATTCTTAATAGAAAACCTTCTCCACAACTTCAATATAAGGTACCATATGGAGTGTTGTATCATAAACCACCTAATTATCATGCACTTAAGTCATTTGGTTGTTTTTGTTTTACTGTTAATTTGACTTCACATAGAACAAAATTTCATCTTAGATCTAGACACTCTATGTTTGTAGATTATCCTTCTACTGTCAAATGCTATAATTGTACAACTTAGACACTCACACCACCTTTATTTCTAAAGATGTTAAGTTTCATAAACATATTTTTCCCTTTCATAATATTAATCATGCATCAGATTTTCTTCTCCATATTCTTTTATACTTATTCCTATATCTTTTTTTTATACTTCCTATTCCTATCCTTTCTTCTTCTCTAATTGATGATTCATCATTTCCCTATTTCACTTCTTCTTCTAATCAAGCTATTTCCCTTATTTTAGATTCTTCTTCCTAACCATTATTACCTTTTCCATCTCAATCTCCACCTTTTTCTCCTCATCTTCCTATCAGAAAAAGCATTAGAATTTCTAAACTTCCCACTTATCATCAAGATTATCATCACACACTTTACTCCAATTCTACTATTACTTACCCTATTTCTAAATTTCTTCTTATTCTCATCTTTCCCTCTTTTTTTTTTTTAAGTCTTTTGCTTTTGCCAATTCATCTCATACTGATCTTACTACATTTACATAAGCAATTAAACATGATCATTGGATTAAAGCAATTAATGTTGAATTGGATTTTAGTTAACAATACTTAGTTAGTTATCTTTTTGCCTCTAGATAAGAGGCCAATTAGGTGTAAATGGGTGTTTAAAACTAAGTATTATTCTGATTGGTCCATTAATAAGTACAAAACTAGGCATATAGCCAAGGGGTACACCCAACAATTTGGATTTGAATATGAAGAGACATTTATTCCAATTGTAAAACATGTTACTATAAGGGTTATCTTGACATTAACTGTTATTCAAGGCTGGCACATAACTCAACTTGAAATCATCAATGGTTTCTTGAATGGTGATTTTTTGGAAAAAGTGTATATGGAGATCCCACAAGGCTATTAGTTTTAGGGGAAGAGAGTAAGTGAAACTGTTGCCGTTGGTGCTCAAATGGTGTGTAAGCTTCATAAATCCCTTTATGAGTTGAAGTAAGCTTTAAGGTTGTGGAATTTGAAATTCTCAGAATGTTTATTTACAAAAACTTATGAATATGGTTTTGTTGCATTACTTGTGTATGTTGATGATATTACTATTTTAAGCAATAATTTGCAGTAGATTAAGAAGTTAAAGAAATGTTAAAAAGAAACTTCAAACTTACAGATTTAGGACAGCTCAAATCCTTCTTAGGTTTGGAGCTAGCAAGATCTGATAAAGGTATAGTCTTATATAAGAGAAAATATACCTTAGAGTTGCTTAAAGAATATGGTTTATTAGCTGTTAAACCTTCTGTAATACCTATAGAGGTGAATCATCAGTTTGTCCATGAAGAAGCTGGTTTGATGTTGGAGCCTTATAAATACAGAAAACTAATTGGAGAGCTTATGTATTTGAACTTGTCCAATCTTGACATTGTGTATGCAATTCATATGTTGTCAAAATTCATGTCTAAGCCTGTTAAGATTATTATTACTTTGAAATTGTTGAGGTATCTCAAGAATGCTCTAGGTCAGGGTATTTTTTCCTTTGCAAATTTTGAGTTTCAATTGCAAGCATTTATTGACAATGATTGGCATTCATGTAAGGAAACAAGGAAATCATTGATAGGTTACTGTGTGTTTCTTAGGAGCTCTTTGATGAGCTAGAAATCAAAGCAATAAAATACGATATCTAGGAGTTCTGCTGAAGCATAATATAGAGCCATTGCAATGGTTACTTATGAGATAATTTGGCTTGGCTATTTGTTGAAAGATTTCAAAATTCTCAATAAACAACTAACATTGGTTCATTGTGACAATATATCAATGATCCACATAATGAAAAATCCAGTATTTCATGAGAAGACAAAGCATATCAAAATGGATTGTCATTTTATAATGGAAAAGATATTAGCTAGAGAGATTAAGCCTTTACATGTGAAGATAATAGATCAAGTAAATGATATCTTTTCTAAATCCTTGCATCTTGGACAATTCAACTACCTAATTAACAAGATGAGCATATGCAACATACATGCACATCTTGAACAGGAATGTGAATAAGAGAAATAGCAGTTGAATGGTGAAAAGCTTGATCAAAGTAAGTTGCAACTGAAGGGAGCTGAAAGTGACTGCCAAGGATTATAACAATAGGAGCATTATTTATGTAGTAGTTGTTAATTGGTTATTTAAGTATGGTTAGTTACAAATGGTGGCATTGTTAGTTTAACAACTAATCTTGTATATAAACAGACTTGATTGTAGTCGTATTTATTGAAGCTATTAGTAAAATTTCATTCATTTCATTCCTTATTCTTTTCTGATAAGGATAATGTTGATCTTTTTTTTTGCCAACATTATAACTATTGGGGCGATTGATAGCCCCTACTGATGTAACTCCAAACGTTTCTAATAATGAATAAAATTTTACGTTTGGATGGAATATATTTGTGCTTTGAATATAGTAAGGATTTTTGCTTTTAATATGTTAGGATTGTGAGTTTATGATTTATCCTATGAGGGTTCAATTTTTTGTTTGCCTATGAGGATGTCATTTTTTCGTTCATCCTTTAATATGTGAGGATGTAATTTTTTCTTTCACTTTTTATTGTTATGGATATGATTTTCTCGTTCATCCTTTTATTTATTCATTCTTTTACATATTGATACAGGACAAACAATTTACTTGGTTTATCTATATTTGGGCTACGTCCATAGGCTGATAATTTGTTTTAGCTTTTATTAGTTGCTTCAACAGCTATATAATTACTTTAACATACTAGTATTCCATGTTCATGGTAAGATTTTCCTATATGGTGCTGATAATTTGTAAGTTGCTACTCCTTTTACTCTACTGACTTGGTAGGCTTTTTCAATTTGCTCATAACTTTACTACTACTTCTCCTTTGATGGCATCTCCTTCCATAAGACTAAAGTTCCCTCATTGAATGCTTAAAGTTTGAACTTTTTACATGATGGTATGCCATAATCTCCTTATAGTTGCTATTAATATTGTTAGTTGTTCTCTTTTAGCTTCTAAGAAATTGAGATTGAGCTTTTACTTTTGATCTTTTTTCTTTTCATCATAATGGTGTAAGTTATGCATCTCTGTTTCAATTTCCATTGGGATGACTGCTTTTGATCCATACGCAAGTAAGAAAGGGATGAACAAAATACAAAAGTCAATTTCAACAAAGTCTAGATTGATTAGCAAAGTCAGCCTGAAGTTGATTAGTAGAGTTAGCCCAACCTTAGCCTAAAGGATGAACAAATAGGTTAAGAAGAAAAGGATGAATAAAGGACAAACAAAAAAGTTAAGTTAGACGATCGAGCAACAAAGGCTAGTTTGACTCTCATTGGTCAAAGATTCATCATGGAGGATCTTGGCATTAATGAGATCCTGCATCAATAGGACAGTTACATTAGGTCTTTGTATAAGTCTATGAATTATAATTTAGAAAATATTTTTTATCTCTTATTTTAGACTCCTTTTTTCTCTGTATGATTGCCTTGTTCTTGATTTAAGTTCATTGGTCTTATATCATTGGTATTTTATTCTTGATTTAAGTTCATTTTTCTTTATATCATTGCCTTATTCTTGATTTAAGTTCATTGATCATATATCAATCTTAGTCGAAATACCATTAGTAATTTTATTATCAAATATAATAGTGATTTTTTTATTAAAAAAGCTAAATAATATATTAAATGTAAATAATGTGATAAAATTAAAATAACTAGTAAATAAATAATTTATTATTATAAATAAAAATAGTATTAAAATAAATAATATCTTAAATTAATATAAAAAGGTAAAATATATATTCTTTTATTTATAAAAGTATAAATATTGATGAAAAGTAATAAAAAAATACTTTTTTTTTTGAACTGGAGCTATTAGACATTTTATCAACTATCAACTTCTTTTTTGAAAAAAAATGAAATATTATATTAATCAAATACACTTTTACACCTTATACAAATTGAAAAGTAAGAAACCCTGCAAAAAGGAAAAATAAACTTCTAATATTATATATAAAGTTGAATTAAATTGAAAAATCTAAAATTATTATTGATCAAGTTTAAAGGTGTTAAGGATATACTCTATCACATTTTGTATTTAGCTCAACCTCTGACTTATCTTTTGTTTTCTTGTATATGGTTAACTAAACTATATTTGATGTAATATATATACTGTACCAACTTTTCTTTTGATTATACAACAATATAGTTTATTATCTTCACATGGTATCAGAGCCATTGAGCTCATGAACCTGTGATTTTTTTCCTCTCTTTTTATCATTATGTCTAGCTAATTGGCAATCCTGATTGGTCCAACCAACTTTACACCTAAGCCTATCATTCTTTTGCCATTAAATTAAACTTTCGTAATTACTTAGTTAAAAAAACCCAGTTTCTTCCCATTATAAATTATCAAAACTTGACTGGATTTATTGATGGCACATAACCCGCTTCTTTTCCCACCATCAACTCCACCTCTGACCTTCCACAATCCATCCTTAATCCTATATATACAGTCTGGTTTCAAAAAGACCAATTACTTTTTTCGTGGCTTTTGTCCTCTTATACAAGATGAATAATTAATTGGAATTTAAAATGATCTATTACATGGTAATTGTTTTGCCAAATTATTTGTGAGAGAATCTTTGAGTGAGGATGACCAAGCTTAGCATGCCAAAATCAAAGGACTTACATGGAAAATCCTTGGCTCACATTATACCTTCCATCTTTAATAACTATCGTTCAATCAAGTATGACCTCACTTGCTATCTTAACACTACCTCTCATGCAACACGTCCCACCTCCTCCAAAATAGATCCCATATGTACCCATCCAATGACTCTTCAACCAACCACAATATGCCAACCTCAAGCCAACCTTGCCATAAATAACTCCTCCAAACTAAATTTTCTAACACCATGAACCTCAAACATTCGATCAAACTAGTAAATATAAGGATTGGAATGCACTAATGGTAAGTGAAATAGATGCCTTGTTAGCTACATCTACCTGAACTTTGGTACCATGTCCTATTAGTAAAAATCTAATTGGAAATAAATGGATTTATCAGATAAAACGAAAACCTAATGGTGAAGTTGAGCGATGCAAAACATGTTTAGTTATAAAAGAATTTGACTAATAGAGTGGGGTGAATTATAAGGAAACGTTTAGTCTTGTCATCAAAACAACGATACTTAGGACAATCTTGGCAATTGCAACTATGAACAAATGGCTTATGAGGCAACTTAATGTCTCAAATGCATTCTTGCATGGTAATCTTAAGGAACAAATTTACATAAAACAACCAAAGGCTTTATTGACTCTGTACATCCTAATTATGTTTGTAAATTGAATCGCTTCCTTTATGGGCTTAAACAAATACCTTAAGCGTGGCTCCATCAATTAAGTTCCTTATTGTTGGAGGTAAAATTTCAAGCCTCTCAAGCAGATAATTCATTATTTATTTTCAAAAATAATACTAATGTAATTTTTTTGATTGTATATATTAATAATCTTGTGATTATAGGCACTAGTATCTCATTGATTTAACAGATGATTGGAGCTCTCAAACATGAATTTCGAATACGTGATCTCAGTGATTTGCACTACTTCTTGGGTCTTGAAGTCACTCGTTGTGATGAAGGTACTTTGATTTCGCAATCTAAATACATCTTAGACCTTCTCGCTTGTACTGGAATGCTGGATTCCAACCCTTGCCCAACACCTATGTCCACCTCGACTACTCAATCAAAGTATAAAGGATATCCTCTTTTGGATGGAGATTTTTATTGCTAAATTGTATGTGCACTACAATACATTACTGTTGGACTAGGTTGGTCAAACTTAGGTCAAATGTCTATTTTGATCTTAAAATGTAAATTGATAAGTTCTAACATCATTTTTAATTGTTGATTTTGCAGTTTTTAATATAGGTTTGCATTGAAAGTTTGATGAGAGTCTAAATCTCAAGCATTGTGAAAGGCATTTTAATTCGCAAGTAAGAACCTCTAATTTGCGACTACGACATTGTAAAAGAAATGGATAAACTTAAACCAGATAGATTCAACAAAACAAATCGCAGTTGCGACCTTGCTAATAAAGACATGAAATTCAAACAGTCTAATTTGTGGTGACAATCGCATTGGCAGTCGTGACCACGACTTTTATAGTTGATTGGAGGGAACTAAATTCATAACTAGAGTTTTCTAGGTGTCCAAGATAACCATTGACATATCAAATTTTGCGAGGGTGAAATAGATTTCGAGACCACAACCTGTTGAAGCAATTTCTCTTTATGAAACAAAAGGATTCACAGTGCTAGTCACGTCCTAAAAGAACTTAAATCATAACCGCGACTTTTGATTAGTTGGATGAACGCAACAACTATTTTTCTTCGAATACTAATAATAACATGTCATGTGGATTAACCATTAGATACAAAAAGGGTTCTTAATAACGATTTCAACTTTTTTAGTGAAAATGGTAATTCGCAATCGCGAAATACCAGTCACGATAACGAAATTATTCTGATAGATATTGAATGCAAAATCAGCCTAACTTGCCATAAAAATTTACACATAGTTTTTTTGTAACATCTCTTTAGTGGTTATTGCCTATAAATACTCCACCAAACATATATGAATGTAAGAGAATAACATAGAATATAGCCAAACTCTTGTAATTTTATTTCTCAACTTTTAATTCTTTGTATGTAAGTTTATATTATTAGGTGTAAGTATTAAACACCATTGTCATTGGGTTTAAGAGTTAGCCTAGCTATAAAACCATTGTATAGGTTAAGTGTGACCCTTTGGGAAAACACTTGAGAGGTTTTTATGTGAGTCTTAAAACACAAGTTGTATGGTTGTGTGTGGGCCATAAAACATAAAGTATACAAGTTTGGTGTGAGTTTAGAAACATCATTTAATGATTGTAGAACACCCAATTATGAAGTTGAGGAGTGGATGTAGGGTTCATTAACACTCGAACCACTATAAAACATTGTGTGTTCATCTTTTCTCCTGATCTTTCAATCACCAAATTCATTCTCTTTTCTCTAAATTTTTTAAATTCACACCAATTCAAGCCTCAGTCTTGGTGCTCAAGGGCCAACAATTACTGTAACACATTCAAACGTAGCTTTCTCTGTCAATAAACTATGCCAATTCATGCATTTACCAATGAGTGAACATTAGAGAGCTCTAAAGAGACTATTTTGATATCTTAAGGGAACTGCCTCTATTGGATTAATTTTCTCAACAACTTCTTCATTTGCACTAAAATGTTATACTGATAGTGATTGGGGGAGGGGATGACAAAAATGATAGACGTTCAACAAGTGGCTTCAAAATCTTTCTTGGAAATTCTCTTATTTCATGGTTGGCTAAGAAACAACCTACTATTCATAGGTCCTCTATGGAAAGTGAGTATAAATTAATTGCAAATGTTGTGGCTAAAGTTATTTGTATTAAATCTCTTCTTCGAGAACTTGGGTTTTTGCCTACAAAAACATCTTGATGGTGTGACAATACAGGTGCCATTTACTTATCATCAAATTTGGTGTTTCATACTCGGACAAAACATACAGAACTAGACTATCATTTTGTGTGAGAACAGGTTGCAAATGGTTATATTAATGTTCAATTTTTATCCACCGAAGAACAATTTACAGATTTATTCACCAAGCCCTTGTCTATCTCGCGCTTCCAAAATCTTCGAGATAAGCTTCCTCTTCAATCTAGCCAAGGGCTTGTAGGGGGTGTTAAGGATATACTCTATCACATTTTGTATTTAGCTCAAACTCTGACTTATCTTTTGTTTTCTTATATACAATTAACTAAGCTATATATGATATAATATATATACTGTACCAGCTTTACTTTTCAATATACAATAATACAATTCATTATCTTCACAAAAGGAATGGGTTCCCTCTTTTATTTTCAATTGCGTAGGTCTTCGTTTCATGTTTTTAAATGCTACTTAATAGGGGTAGACTTTTAGTTTAAATTGAACCTAATCAAATCAAATCGATTAAAATTGTGAAACCAAAATTTATATTTTTATAAATTGAACCAAATCAAATTATATTTAATACTAAACCGAATTAAACTAAAGTATTTTGGTTTGATTCGAATCAATTTTTCAGTTTATGCCACATTAAGGTCCAATTTCATTGGAAATTTTTTTATTTCTTTATATTCAATTAGACCAAATTTTATTGAATTTTTATCATAAAATTTTTTTAAAAAAATTATTATTTGAAAATACAAATTAATAGAAAAAAATTAAAATATTATTTAAAAATAAATTTTCGTCTTAAAAATACAATAAAATTTTAAGATTTAAAAATTTGATTTGGTTTGATTTTTCTAAAATTTTTAAACTTGACAGAACTAAAATAATCAAATTTTCTAAAAATTTAAACCTAATCGAACCAAATTATTAAATAAGCCAAATCAAATTTCTAAATTAATATGATTCGGTTCGATTTTTTAGTTTTAACTGAACAGTGCACACTTCTACTATTTAAGTTTCAACAGAGATGTTTACGAGTATCTAAATTCGAGAGAGAATTTTGCTAACACCAGTAATAAAATTTATTCTCTTTGGCCTACACCGCTAATACAATGAATTCCCTTTGGCCTATTTACAAACTCTAATTAAAAAAAAATTAATAGAAAATAATTTTATATTAATGATTCTTTTGTTTTGCAAACTTATATTTAAAAGAATTTAATTATATCTTTAAAAAATGATTTGATGATAAAATCAAATTAAGACAAAACCATATAGTTTAAAAATAATTCATTTTAATTAAAAAATTTAGATAAAATTACTACATTAAACCTTATAATTTAAATTGGCACAATATATATTTTAAATAAATAAAGATATTTAAAAAATACAATAATTTTAATTTATTATAGATTTATTTTAAATAATAAAATTTGATATAATTTTATCAATGTAAAATTTATTTCAAATACTAGAATTCTATCATTAGTGAGAAAATTCTACTGCAAGAAATTAACTTTTATTTGTGACAATCAATATTGTTAAAATTATTACAAATAAATTTTTAGTTACAATAATTGTTATCATGAGATTTGTAACCTATACCTCTATACTAAAAGTTTATGTCATATATGACAATAAAAATTGTCTGACAACAATTCTATTGTTATCAATGCTATAATTAGCTATAATTTTTTATTGTAACTAATATTTTATATGCTTTCAAGTATCGTTTAATATTGTCACAAATTATTTGACAAGTCAAAGTAAATTTTAATGACAAACTCATTTTATTGTCACAAAAAAGAAAATATACCAATATTTATAGTCACTAAAATTATATATGTAAAACTCATAATTACATTGGTTACATATTTTATGGTCACTAATACATATAATGATAATTTATTATCATCACCGATAATTTAATTTATTACAATTTTCATTGTCACTTATTTATATAGTGATAAAACTATATTGTCATATAATTAATATATAGTGATGATTATAATTGTCATATATCCATTTATGTTTAGTGACAAATTTTGTTATCATAGAGTACAGCCGCTAATAAATACAATGATAATTTATAATTGTAACTAATTAGTTTAATTTTCTACAATTGTAACTCATTCACTAATGAAACTATATTGTCATGTACTCAGAGTGATAATTATAATTGTCGTATATATCTATTTATGTTTAATGATAATTTTTGTTGTCGCTAAAAAATAATTAATGATAATAATTTTTTACACAAATATTATTTTATTTGATAACACTATCAGTGGTATATATATTTATTGTCACTTATCTATTATAATGTGGTAATTTTGATTGTTATGTGTATAAATTTTTATGATAATGATTTTTGTCATCACAAATTTTATAAGATGACAAAAAAATATGATGAGTATTGTAACTAGCATTAGTCATATTTTTTTCTTGTCCCTAAATATTTTTATAAAAAAAATTCTATTAATAGTTCTATTAAATAGATTTTTTTTGTCTTTTTTTATGATTTATTCCAAAAATGACCTCCATTTTTTATAGTTGTTTGTGCAATGTTTTACTTTTATTTTATTTTTAAGGGTTTCGATGTGCAGGTGATAAGATTTTATTTTATTGGCTGAATTATTCCCTTTGCCCTTGATTAGGCTCAATATGGTTGAGATCATGATCTATTTCTATCTGTATTATTTATTAATCAATACATTTTTTCTATTTAAAAAAATATAATAATCATATTTCTTCCTCATAATTTATCATTTTACCACTCTATTCATCTTTAAATGTCTCATCTGAATGTGTTATCTTGATATAAATAAAAAAATCCTGTTAACCTATATATTCATATACATGATAATAAGTGCACATTCAGATTAAAATGATAGGTTTTTTTTTATCTAATTTAAATTCATTTGAAAAGTAATTTAAACTTAATTAAAACAAGAAAGATTTAAAATTTTTCATATCAAAATTAATATTAATTCAACTCGTGATCCAATCTTTAATTATTTAAATCCAATTTAAATTGGCCCAGCTAAAAATATTGAAATTTATTTAAAAAATTAGACTATTTTTATTTTAAAGTCAAGAGTATAATTGTTCAGTCTAATTCAATCTAAAACAAAAATTATAATTGTTTAGTCTAATTCAATTTAAAATTTTAAAATGATCTAAAACTAAGATAAATTCTTTTTTTTATCTTCAGTAAATAATTTCATTTAATCACCTGTAATATAAAATAATCTAACCATAATTCACTTAAAAAATATAACTTAAAATTAATCTAATTCAAAATAATATTATCAATTTTGTACTTCCAGTAATGAATGAATAAATTCTCAAACCAATGAAATTGTGGAATGCGTAGCATTGATTCGCTGTGATGTTGTTCCCCCCATAAATTACTTGTAGGGTACACAATGCTGACTGATTACCAAGACGCAACTCAGTAGTCATTTATGATGTCTTAGGCCGTTTTGGCTTGGAATTGCAAACCTGTTTTGTACAACAAAGCAATTAAGGCAGTTTTATCGACACCATAACAATTGTAGCCTTCATCACGCCTCACCAACCACCACCATTGTGGCCCCCAAAACCATCATCATTTGCATTTCCAAAGTAAAATACCAATCTTGAATCAACAGAGGCGTATAAAACAACTGATAAGAGGCTATTACAAGTAATTAATATCTTTCTTTTGAGTTTGCGAATACAGATGCATTAAATACTTATTGAAAGAGTTTTATAGCCCTTACAGACATGCTTAGCTAGAATCTTATTGAGGGTAAAAGATAAATTTATGTTCGATAGGTGTAGTACTTATAAATCTTTTGTATCCAAATCAAAATAAATATACATTAAATTAACAAAATATTTATTTTATACCAAATTCACATGATGTTTATTTTTATAATAAAGTTTAGAACATCTGAAAACAATAAGGAGATCATTAAATTGCCATTTCGAATTTTCTTAAGCCTTGCCATTTTCCTTGTTAGATGGAACACGGCCGTCAGTACCCGCAAGCATGGCATACTTGTCCTTCCTAGTGAAGTTAGTACACTCAAATCCCAAGGTCCCTCCAAGCACCCTCTGTATATAGTTTGCAACTTCAATGGCTGATTTTCCAGCTTTGCAATTGAGTTCTGTAGGCAGTTGATTCAAGAATGTGATCTCGTAAGTAGGCATTGGATTCATGAACACAAAATAAGGATCCAAAAATTTGTGGCCGCGGACCGTGGTGCCATGGAAAACAGTTTGCTTAGTATTGATGGCAACCGGAACGATTCTATCAGTGAGTTCAGCAAAAAGAGCACTGAATCTCAAAAGAAACGGCTCTCTGCATGTAGTTCCTTCGGGGCATATAACCAAGTCACCTTCCTCCAGCAATCGCTTAATATTCGCCGCGTCCTTTTCCCTTTCCCTCGACAAAGCAACAGCTCTAATGGGGGAAATTATTTCACTGAACTTACTGATGCTATATGTCACGCAACTGATTTTTCGGCCTAGGGCGACCGCGGTGACAACTGGGTCTAGAACGGTGCGGTGGTTGCAGACGAATAGGACTCCACTTTGGCCTTTTCTCGGAGCTGGTGGTGGGGTGCCCTTAACTATAAGTCTAATTCCCAGGATTTTGTAGTTGTACCTTGCAATTCTTTCAGGCAATGGGATGTTAAGGTATACCCTTAGGATTGACAAAATTATGCCAATAGGCATCCATAAAAATGTCAACAGCGCCACCAAAGGAGTAGGTCTCTGTACTAATCGTCCTTCATGGAATATTACAGGGGACAGAAGCTTGTTTCTTGGTAGCGGCTCACATTTTGTTTTTGGCACCATGTATCCCTCCTGCAAGTTAATCAGAGTATTTATAAATATCATCAGTCATATTCATCTAAATACGGAAAAACTCAATTTTACTAATATAGATACATGAAAAAATATTGATTATAATTTAAGGTATTAAATGAAAAGGACCCACTTCATCTATTATCAATTCATCCAAATAAATTTATCTAAACTATGAAAACGATATTAGTAAAATGAAAACAGCAAATAGTACCTTCTCGATCAGTTTAATGATATTAAACCGTATATAATACTATAAACATTATGAAATTAAAAACCAAATTGAAATCTGAAATATTATATAATTTTCTACGCATGAGCATGCACCAATATTGTTTTCTGTATACCAGGCAGTACACATTAAAAATAATTCAAAAATAAAAATAAAAGCCACTTTCATGCCAGAGGCGCGTGCAACTGAACCAAATTTGCCATCTGTTTTGTACTAAACATGTTTCTTCATTAAATTTCTGCTAGGTTATAAAATGAAAAAATTTGGAAATTAAATTTATTTGCAATTATTATTGTTCTTAATGCAATAATTAATTTAGAAATTCAAATCTCAGTATCTTCTCAACTCATAAAAATTTAAACTAAAAACAAATTTTCTTTATGGAAATCACGAGGATGTAACCAACTGATTAATGGCCAGACTAAATTATTATTCACAATTCTTACATGAGGCCTATGATTACAGCTTCAGTTGAAGTACATAGAAAGTAGTTTAGACACGAAGAACGTATGGTAGAGACTTCTCTAATTTTTGCCATCAAAACTTTAATTTAACACTTTAAGAGAGAAAAAGAAAAAGAGGGAAATACACGTTTAGCAAATTTAAACGTGAAAAATACATTAGTGGTCCTATATATACATATATATTTATTAATTTTATTTTCGATTAAATGATATTACAGTAATTTGCGGACAATAAGATTGAAGGTTGAATCCTGATTAATGGTGAAATTTATTAAATGAAAAAGTGATAAAAGATACATATTTTTTTTGTTTTTATTTATTATAAATATATTTTAAATTTTATTTATTATTAAATCAATGGAAATGATTGTTCACTGATCATCCGGTTTTAAAAACTAGTATTGCCATAAACATACTCACAAAACCTACAATTTTTATCAAAGACAGTTGGAGACTGTACTGTCCAATTTCGGCTAAGAAACAGCTCACACAAAGCAACAAAATCAAAGCTAGTGCATTTTAACAGTCTCCAACAAAGGAGCAATAGGCATGGAAGAATGCTTGTTCTTTAGAGATCTCACCTTGCATATGGACATGAACTCATGGTCAGTTTCTCGATCTCCAAGACCCAAATCAGGCAAATTAGTGCCCAATTCCTTTAAGATGGCATCTCTTTTGTGTTTCCCGACAAGAATTCCAGGTTTCTTGACGAACCCAGTTGCCCTTCCAGATTTCGTAACCGCTAACTCTGTGCCAAGAACCTTGTCCGCACCTAAAAATGTCTTGACAAATGGTTCCACCATGATCCTAGGATTAGCAGTGACGATGTATCTTTTCCCAAAGGAGTTGAACACCTTCCAAGATTCTGGATGTACATCGTCTGCATAGAATCTGGGCAAGACCGACCGAGAAACAAGCTCAACGTCTCTTATTTTAAGCCCTGCAAAGGTGATGAAGACGAACATCTTGATTGCCATTGCCTCTGATACAAACAGATAGGTGAAGTACAGAAACGGACAAGATGCTAATAGGATTAGTGCTCTTAAGAGACTTCCTGCTTCAAGTGCAACAAGCAGGAAGTAAGGAAAAGCACTAGGTGACAGAAGAAGGGTGCCATCTAGGTCTGCAGCAACCGTCTGACTTGATCGTCCTTGTGTACTGCATTTCGTGATAGGAGGGAAATGTGGATGAACCCCCATGACCAATTGAGGAAGAGTAGAGGGGCTTGGGTGTTGGTTGCGACTTGTGTGAGCTTGAACTTGCAGAATGCGTGTAGTAGTGATGAGGTATGTTATGAAGAGAGAGATGGGAAGGGGTTTATAAAAGAAGAGGGGAAAGATAGATGCATGGTCATGAATTATTATTATTATACCAAATCACATGATGTTATTTGTTTGTGTGAGCATGAAAAATGAAAATAATTATGTGGTTGAGAACAAAGTGAAACAATTACACTAACACCCATTGCTCTTCTTATCATTATTATACCAAATCACATTAAAAAAAATCAAAAATTTTAAATTTCTATTATTTTAAATCTTTTGAAATTAAATTTGTATTGATTATACTCAATCAAAATTTAGATGAGAAATTTATATTATTTACTAATCAATTCAAATTTCAAGAAAAAGTAAAAAATTAATATTTTAATTAGTAATAAAATCATAAAACGTTTTAAAAATTAAAACATAATTTATTTTTTTATTTTTTAAAAAATCAATTGATTATGAATCTCGTCACAAATGTATAGCAGTTGTTTAATAGCAATTTTAGCAAATAACATAAATCCATTATCTTTAACCTCTTATATTGATTTTGAATCACTCTATTAGTGGTTGTAACTAGATGTAGTTGACAATTTAAATTGGGTTAGCAGATTGGAACAAATAAGAGATTAGTAAGGACTTTTTTATTTTTTCGCCCTATAAATTAGGGCAATTGTGAAGAGGTTTTTGAGTAGTTGGAAGTCGATACCAAGACTAACATTACATTCAATTAGCCTACTTTTTAGTTTTTGGGCGCCGGCCACGCCTCCTTTTTAAAGCTGAGCTTAAATCCTTCCTCAATTTTTACCCATGTATGTTGTTAGCGAGCTAAGCTTATTAGTTAGCCAAAAATTTCAATGGCTGAACCCCCAGAAAAGGAAAAATTGCAATGGCTGACCCCCTAGAAAAGGAAAAATTGCAATGGTTTCAATGGATATAGCTGAAAACAAATTCTTACCAATATCTATCTACAATTGCTCACTTTAAGAGAGGCATTCATAATTAAAGGACATTAATTAATTTCCAAGAAACAAAAAGAGAGATGACGACATGGAGTTAGGTTAGGAAATAACAAGGCAGCATTATTATTAGGTTCTACATTTTCACTCTCCCTTGACTAACTAATACACATCCAAAGCAAAGGGTTCATCTACTCCTTTTCATGCTGCTTAGGACTGAATATTTGGTTAATCAAATCCAATCAAATTAAATTTTAACTGATTAATTTTTATTTCCAAATACATAACTAAATTGAATATAATTTACGTAAAAAAAATTAAAAGCTAATTAAAATTGAAATATTAGTTTGGTTATCGATTATAATCAAACTAACCGATATAATCAAACTAACCGAATGATTATTATTTATAATTTATAATATAATTATTATATTGTCCACTCTGTTGCTAAATGTCCTTAAAGCGAAGGGCAAAATCTAGCCGTGCGAGCCCGCCTGCGCACAAAAAAAAAAAAAAAAAGGCCTGATATTGAATGAACATTGCCAAGAAAGAGAAGAATTGGAAGCCTGCTTTTCAATGGTAATTAGCGTGACATATATATGGGATTTGCTATTGTTAAAATCTATTCAATATTGCTTCCTATGCAACCAAGAGTTAGTTCTGTTTTCATATTATTATTATTATTATTATTTACACCAATATACTAGAAGGCATAATTATCAGTTTTTTTTAGTATTAGATAAAGAGAATTACATTTGTAAATATTTACTTTTAAATAATTTAATTTGATCATTAAACTAAGACATTTATTCATAATTATAAAAATTAATAATATCAATTATTTGAAATCAGATACCAAGAACGAGAATTTGTGAGATATGAGCATAAATAAGTCAAAGGGTAAAATTAATAACTGTATCATCTTTGCAAGACAGATGCACCATTTAATTAATAAGTCATGTTCAATTAATGTATACATTTTCGTTTAGATGGCATTTTCGTTTTGAATACATATAGCTTTGATTAGAGTTTAAACTGTTAGTGATGGACCGTATAACTTTAAAATTATAATAGTCTCTTTGCTTTTTTAAAAATAATTTTTCTGTTTTGGTATTTCGAGACTATCATTGGTCTTTCAGCAGTAAATTTATTTTTCATTCATTTTTTTTTAATTTTCTTTAATAAAGTGGGTTATTTTATTCTATTTGTTAGCTTTATTTTAATTTATCTTTCCTTTAAGAGATTTTTATTTTAAATTTTTTATTTTATCCCTTTTTGAAAATTTAAATAGTTTGAGATTGATTGTTTAATAATATATAATGATTTATTATTAAATATCATCTTTTAAATTGTTCTGACGTATTATATAAATTCTAGTTAATATTGTGCTACAACACTATATTTAGTGAAGATTTTTACAATTGATAATAATGCATAGTCATTGAAAAAATTTATGGTGAAAATAGAATCATGATTTTGGAACTAAGTGAATATGTAGTTATTGATAGAGTTGAAAATCGATTTTATATTGATTTTTTAGATTATCAGATTACTTTTTGAAAAAATATGGTATGGTTATTTATAAATTGAAATATCTTATGTTATTCTGAAAAAAAAAAAAAGTCTAAACTTAGAAGTTTTTGTTTTGATGATGACTCTGGCATGAATTGTGATCTTGATTACTAGCGGTGAAGCCATGTTAAGAGCATAGGGTCAATATGAATATCATGTACCTAAGTTTATATTACAATATGAATTTAGGTTTAATACGCATTATTTTATTTAAACGTCACATGTGCAATTGTTTTAAAAAAACATAGTTATATATACATTGGTATTGAACTGTATGTACATTAGTATTGAATTGCATATAAATTGAAATCCACAAAATAGATTAATGAAAAATACATTAATTTTTAATTGATGCTCTACCAACAATATAAAAAATTCTAAAAAAACTTTGTTAATATATACTGTTCTTGCATGTACATTAGTCCATTAATTTTGAAATGTGTTATCTTTAAATGTATGTACGTTAATTTTAAACTGCATATACATTGATATTAAACTATATGTACATTGATTTTTAACTGCATGTACATTAAAATTCATAAAAATAGATTAATGAATAGTACAATAATTTTGAATTGGTACTCTAACAATAATATAACAAATTCTAAAAAACTTTATTAATATAAATTGTTCATGCATGTACATTGGTATATTAGTTTTGAAGTGCATGTATATTGGTCATTAACTGCATGTACATTGAAATCTATAAAATAAATTGATGAAAAATAAATTAGTTTTGAATGGGTACTCTAGAAATAATGTAATAAATTCTAGAAAAAATTATTTTTATATATTGTTCATTACATGTAAATTGGTCAATTAGTTTTGAACTCATAGTTTTTTTCATTGACCTATTTATGAATTTCAATGTACATACAGTTTAACACTAATATACATGCAAATTAATATCAATGTATATGCAATACGATGTCAAATATATATACAGTTAATAACTAATACACATAAGTCACATGTGTGAGATTTAATGAAACGGTGTATTTTGATTTTGGGTGCATGCAGTAACATGAATTTGGATGCATGATATAATTGACAGCACGAAACAATTGCCCCTTTTATTTCTATTGGAAAATTTACATACTTATATCTGATAGAAAAATTATGATTGCACTTCTTAAATTTGTTAAAATCGCCAATCATTATATGCAAAAAAAATACCGATCAAGATTAAGAATGCTACGTATTCTAAAAAAAAAATTATTGATTGATATTAAGAGTGTTGATTTGGTTCAATTCTGCAAAGAAAATAGCTATTTTGATGCTAGACTAAAATTTGATGTAGGGAATACAGAGTATTGATATATTATTATTGATTGAGATGTTACTTTTTGTATATCATTATATTATTTAACTTTTTATATATTATCTAATATTTTAATATTAATTTATATTATAAAATTAAATCTATATTTATCATATATTTATTTTAATTTATATTTTTATATAAATTAAATATAAATAGAAATTAAACCAGAAGTAGCAATTTATGATTCATTTGCATTAACCAATAGTTTTGGCACAATAATAATTTTTCTTTTCGTGGTTAACTAAAAAATAAAAGTGTAAATCATAATATTAATTAGAATTATAAATTATGCTGATATATATATATATATATATATATATATATATATATATATATATATATATCTTCAATAATTGAATTTAAATTATATATACATCTTAAAATGTAAAATTTTAAAAAAATACACAACCTGCATTTATTAGAAATAATAAAAAAAATACAATAATGTCTATGGATGCTATTTGCTTTTTTATAAATATTTAAATCCTTTTTAGAAATAATCTTTTTTTACCAACAGAATTAATATTATTTTGCCTCAATTTTAGATCATAGTTTCACTATTATTAATTATCTTTTACCTTATCTTATTAATGAGAGAAAATAATTTATTTTGTCCCCTTTAATTTTAGATGGCGATTGACACTGTTAATTACTTTTTACCTTGTCTTATCAATGAGAGAAAAAAAATAAATAACTAAAATTAATTAATTAAAGTAGCAAAATGCAAAATATTTTATGAGCAACCATAAGAAGCTCGAGCTTTAGAGCTATAAATAAAAGAGCCAGCCAGAGGGTGGGAGCCGAGAGCCAAATAATTAGTTTAGACTTTGATGAAAGCAATCTAATTCATTAGGTGTTTTAATTTCAAAACTTTAATTAGTAAAGTCTCCTGAAGTTTCTCGCCAGCCCACTGAACGGGAAAAAAAACAAACAATTTATTTTTATCGATAGAATTGATTTATTTTAAAAATAAAATTATTCTATTGAAAATACATCTTTTTCCTGAATTACGTTCTCATTAAGTTATCTTTCAAATAAAAAAATTATTTTTTAAATATAATCATTTCAAATAAGAAAATTATAAAAATAAAATTTAATTTTAAATTATTTTAAAATTTTGATTTCAAGTCAAGGACCTCGTCTTCTTCTCCCTCTAGCAAAAGTTTCTAGAACGGTAGATATTGACCCTTCTGTAGGTTGTTACACAAGAAAATTTAAGTTAAACGATATGTTGGGAAATTTGCTTCCAATGGCTGGGAGACCCTGGATTTTGTTGTTACGGTTAGGAACTTTTGCCTCTCCATACTTCTATTGTCCAAGGACTTCTTGGCTTCTAACCACTCATTTATTTATTTTTTTTATCTTATCTTATTTTCTGTTTTTTTTTTTTTTTTTTTTTTTTTTTTTTTTTTTTTTTATTTAAAGAAAATATAAAATTTAAAACCAAAAAAATATGATTTTTTT
>CATIWR010698775.1:0-55532 GCA_949677035.1 Omphalea diandra | reverse complement strand
GACATGAAAAAGAGCAGACAACATGGTACCATTTCTGCTATCGGAAGAAAGGTTTCTATCCTTCACTTGATCAAGAATGAATGAGATGACATTAGACCTATATTGGCCATCACTTTGTGAGCAAATCAACACAAGAAGGTCACGTACTGGGAAAGCAAGAGACTCCTTAACTTGCAGAAGCTTTATACATGTTAATAACAGCTCATCAACTGGAGGAAGGTGGACAACCTCTTCTTCAAGCAATTGACCATTGACATTAGAGTCATCTTGCTTTGTATCTGACTCTGAGTTCCCCAGAGACATGGCAAGTGCACGAGCAAGTTCATCGTCTTGTTGAGTTTCCTCAGGGTGGGAGAATAACCACTCCATAGCCAATTCCACACTATTTGATCCAACTTGCCTTAGAGCCTCTTCGGCCCTAGACCTGGAAAAACCCATCTCCACAATGGTTGAAATAGTCGTTTCATTTGGAGGAGGACCGGTGATACGAGCACTGGTACTGCTATTAACGTTTTTCACTTCCACCCCTGAATAAACATGCCTAATAATAGAGATAACTGTACCAATGAAATCATTACTGCAGTCTGTCAACTGAGGGTGAGTCCAAACAGGAAGAACTGCCTTCAGCACCATAGACTGAAGCACTTTAACAAATGTCTCAGCATCCCGTGGAAAAGGTGATCCTCCATTTGCCAAAGGTTGTGCAAGTAAGTGCTTTGTAAACGGAGACAAAATCAATGATGATGTCACCAGGTGGTCCATAAGTTTACCATAGCCAGCTAAGGGACCATAAATCCATGAATGATCTGCATCTTCCTTATCATCCTGTTTTACATTCCCATCATCAGCCTCCATCGGAGATGCAGGGGCCCTATTAACTGCAAATAGCAATTGACTGGTAGCTTCAAACGTGGTCAAAACTGATTGAACAACTCCATGACCATATAAACAATTTAACAATATTGGATTACAAGAATCCGGCCTGTCCAGTATAATGCCATCAATGAAATCAATAACCTTGCCAAAGTAGCGACACTTGGTTGATATAGACACCTCTGAACCAAGAGGATTTGCATGACCACCAAAATTCATGTGATCCAGGGCAATGGAAGCGAAAGCACCAGCCACAACTTTAGAAGAAGGGGAAACATTCACAGTATCATCCCGTCGACGAGAAGGAAGTAACATTGCCTTCCCCAACTCTTGAAACAAATGTGTGATGTGAAGAGAAAGGGACCTTACCATGTCACAGCAATAAGCATGATAGGATTTCTGCTTGTCAAACTCCCTTTTACTGACAGCCCCAGCAGTATCTGCAGATTCAGAATAGCGTGGTTGATAATTGGATCCAAAGCGGTTAGAAGGACCATCAGTGCTCAATCTTTGTGGAAAACCAGTAGCACGATCAAGATCACGGTACAGGTTTAGGAGGTCAAAAACCTGGGATTCAATGCTCCACCCTGATGTCCTTCTCCTTAGTAATGGATCGAGGAACTGCCTGAAAGAATTAAATCGTTGCTCTTCAGTGTCATTTGCATTAAGTTCAGATTGTTGCATCTCAGCAGAAGAACCAGAGCCATCATCCTCCAACTTTGAGTCTTCCAGCAAAGCAATATGCCAAAGTACTTCCCGATGCACACGGCCAATATCCTCAACAACATCTTTGCTACCATTTCCAAATTCTGTAAGTAATGCAGTTACCCAGCGATTGTCTTTTGAGGCAGCAAGAAACAGAAGAAACTCAACAAGGAATAGTGAAGAAAAAATTCCACCCTCCGGTGTTGTCCTAGGATCCAGCAAAAACGAACCTGAAATCGCACCGAAACCAGTCAAAGCTTTCTTCAGATGGTCCCTAAGAGAAGAACAGAATGCCCGCGCCAGAGGTACAGAATGATGTTGGGTAAATCCCTTGAAAACCATGGTGCTATGTAAAGCAATGGACATCCCTTCAGACGACTGCACAATACTTGGCCGTAACAGAAGCTTCAGTAAAGCTTCAATTCCTGACTTCTCTACAAATAACCGACATATTTCTGAATTGTCCATTGTTCTGTGAAGCAGAACCATCAAATGAAAGATGCACAGTTGAATGAACTGCTCATTACTAATGCCTTCTGCACTCGGATCAACTTCACCAACCAAACCACAATGTCCATCATTTTCTTTGCCTTCAGAATCCATTTCCATTTCAGTATTCCCACCAAACTTACCTGATGTCCCTGCAGAATTATTATCCTCAAAGGAAGCAATTTTTTCAACAATTTCAATAATTACATCAACACCAGTGCCTCTTAGTGAAGACACATGGCGCAAAAGTTCCTCAACAGCATTTGCCAAAGGAACAATGGCTTCATTCATTGCTAAAACATATTTCTTGCTTGTGAAGATTTTAACAAGAAACCGTAAAGCTGAAGTTTCTTTCACTGCTTCTAAGCCTTTGGCATTAAGACATATGGCACCGAGACCATTTGGTACACAAGTAAGAGACTTAGAAGACGGAAGTAGTCCAGCTACCACAGAAGATAAAAATGCATCAGGAAGACCCATTTCATGCAAAACGGGAAAACAAGTTGGGTCCTTGTGGATAATTTCACTCATAACAGTCACAGCTGAGCAATATATGTCGCCCCCAAATTTATCTGCATTCCCATATATTAGTGACAAAGTAGAAGGTAAAGAACTGTCATGGGAATTTAGGGATCTGGTATTGTTTGAGGGAGCATACGTAGCAGAACCAAGTGCCTTCAGAAGAACCTTGATGAGCCTCCTCTGAAAGTAGATATGTTCATCATTGTTTCTGGAGCATTCACCAATGATCATTGAACTATCATTTTCCCCAGCCAAGCCAATAATTCTATGTACTTCTATCTCTAACCTCTGTGCCAAAAGCTCTACTCCCCCTAATTCCCTAAGCAGTGACACAGCTGAACTACTGTAATCCATGAGCTTCTGTAGGGCTTTGACAGCTAAATAGACAAGGTGCATGTGATTGGGATCCGAATCTTCCAGAAGAGGTAGGAAGGTAGGAACCATTCCCGACCCCCTTACATTACTCCCTGCAACTGATGATGAAACAATATGGAGCAAATAAAATTGAAGAAGTGCTTCAACAAACGCAAGAGAAGATGGATCGTTGGAGTTTTTCAAAGACAAAACAGCCCTCTGAAGCACATTTAGAAGTATCATGCGGTTCCCAACAGCAAAACTTATATTAGATCCATTCAAAATTCGTGCCCGCTCATGAGATGCTGAATATGCAGCTAACTGAGCTCCTAATGCAAGCATTGCAACAGTTCTAATTGTTCCAGGAACAGTTTCCTCTGATCGCACAATCCTAATCAACTCATTTGTATACTCAGGCTCATTAGCAAAGAAAGAAGTCAGTTCATCATTAGCATCACTGGACTGAACAAGTACAATAAATGCAAGGAGGCAAATCCTGCTGTAAAGCCTACATATTCTTGGAGAACGAAAAGCCCGAGCATATCTAATTCTGGTTAGCAATGAGAATCGAAGGTCAGGAGGTACATAGTACTGCTCAATGCATTGTTTCATCAATAACAGATCATCTTCCTTCTGTAAATGCAGATCTGGTATGTGTATAACACTCAAGCTAGATAAATTTGCATTTCGACTATTATCCCTAGTAGTTTCTGCATTGAGTCCATGCAATTCAAAATACAAGGTGGAGCCAACTAGGTGTTGAGACTTTTCATGATCATTTTCCACCTCAGACGGGAACAAAGACAACCCCTCCTCTTGACTTCTCTCATTTGCCATAACACATGAATACAATCCCAAACCCTCCTCCTTACTTCCCCAACCCTGTGCAAGAGACAGAAGATAGCTGTTTACTGATCCACATCCAACCAACTTCCCACTACCATGCAGTTTAGAGGGATTGATTTTTACAAGCGCTGAAAGTGTCTCCAATGCAGCTATAAGAATCTCAGGATCCGTTGATGCTAGTAGGAGCTTGAAATGCTGAAAAGGCAACCGACCAATGTGAACATTATAGAAGAATGATGGTTACACACACATCTAATTTGTATAAGTCTAAAATCCATCAAAAAAATACCTCTATGCCATCAAATGAACTTTTGTTATGGCAATTCTCTAAAATTATTTGCATCACTCGTAATATTTGTAGAACCGCATGCTTTGGAAATGGAGAATCATTTTCTAAAATATCATCTGACAGTAAAAGGTCATTCCTGCTGCTCAAGTATGTCTTGAAGTAAGTATCAAAATGTAGAAACAATGGCCTCCAATGTTGAAAATTCCCCTGTAAGTTAAAGCAATGAATAAGCAAAGGCAGCAAAAGAAAAGGACAGAATTTTTGGGGAAACAGGAATACAAAGAACAAGGAAAGACATAACTTTACCTTACTATATTCCCAGTGAAAGCCAGAAAGGGGTATTGCTATGTCTTGCAATGGACTCTGAACCACCTTGTCGATGAATGCTTTAATTTTTGGAGGCTGGAAGTAGCAACATGTCAGGACTTTTTGCCCAAAAAATGATACAAAAGATAGAAAATAAACACTCATTTGCATACTAAATTACTAATTGCTATAATTACCCTAACATACATCCTCCAAAACTCTATTTTTTTAAAAAAATGCCAATAGCGAGCTTTCCAGGGAGAGATCTGCCTCCACATTATTGATGCATGAAAAGCAGCAATTTTCACAGACTTTGAGCACAATCTAGGATTATAATCAATATATTTAAGAGAAACAGCACAAAAAGATAGCAGTGTTAGGAGGAAGATAGTGACAGGAATATGGATAAACCTAGAAAAAATGGCCAACATCAATTTACAAGAACCTATAACATTTTTTTATTTGTCTTGCTCCAAGGTGATATATAGAAACAATTTTTTTTTTCCCACCTTTCCTAGACAAGGCATCAGTTGATGGTAATGTAAACAATATGGGTAAATGACATTACAACTATAGCATATAAATACTAAATAAATTGATTTTTTTTTTGGGGGGGGGGGGGGAGGGAGAAGAAAACCCATAACCCTAATCAGGATTGAAGAGTTCAAATATCATACATGAGATGGAAATTATCAAACACCCCAGATAGCAATGACAACAGGTATTGCAATCTCTTATCAATGCACATCCTTGGCAATCGCTATGGCCTATGGGGATACATATTTCAAGGGATTGACTTTGTTCATTGTAGCATAGAATTATCTAACTCAAAATGAATGGTTACAAGAAGAGAACCGCTTCAAGTCAGTGAATGGAGATAGCATTCAGGATTATGAGGAATTAGCAGGAATTGCTTTTTGTTTTGGATTCATATACGGCTTGAGACTGTTCCTTCGAAACCCAACCTTTGTTTTAGCTGTTATCTAGGGAGTAGGGATAAGGACACATAGCTGAAGTCAATGCATGCCATGCATCCAACAGCTGTATGGGAGTTTTGGTTTTATTCCAATAACTTAAGATTGGATGTTAAGAATTTCATCTTTTCTTTTAACTTAGCATAGATGTGTAAGGAGATGAACATGCTAGATAGATGGCTCACAAGAAACGAAATCTTTTACGTTGAATCTAAGTATCATGATCTCATTAGAGAAGTCTGGGCTATCATCCAATCTCTTTTAGGAGAATTGCACTCAAACAAAAAAGGCTTTGTAGGAGAAGAGGAGGGGAAATGCTTTCAAAGACAAAGAATTATCTCGACATCAAGTAATAAAGTCCAAAAAAAAATTATTACAATTGGCATAGAATATTTCGAGTTGATACAAAAAATGGCCAGCTGTAATAAGTATGATGGTATAAATATAGGGGAAAAGAAAGCATTATTCTCTCCAGCTATTTTTTGAATTTGTTAAAAAAAAGTAATAGAAGAACTTTTTGGTACAACATGTGTTAATGAGAGTTACACTAAAAGATTTCAAACTGTTAAATAAAAATTATGCATTGAAAGATAGAAATGATGTATTATAAGTCACACATAAAACAAATAATCAAAAAAACAATGCAATGAGTAAGCAATTCATCCATACCAATATATGGCAAGAAAACAAGAAGAGATGGAATAGAATAAAAAAGATTGCAACGTCATGTATCCTAAGCCTAATCATGAATAAATCCAAAAAGTTCAAAGTGAAACCACAATCAATCAAAATTCAGATAATAACTTATACAATACTACTGTATACAAAGGATTGACAATTATATGTCCTTCAGCAAGACAAACAGCCTGGTGGTAAAACGGAGATAGAAGATGTCTAATTGCTACAACTCATGAAGCGTGTCACTAATATATTACAGCATGCAATCAGACATAAACTGCAGATAAAGCTTAGAAGCACGGGGAGAATGAGCGCAACCATTAGGATTTCACTTCAAATACCAAACACCGATTCCCACTAAAACGACCAACCAAGAACCAAACAAAATGGGAGAAAATCAATACAGAATCATTCCCACTCAAAATTATTAAGAATAGCGGCGTAACTAAGTAACTCTGATGAAAAGTAATAATCAAACCCTAGCCAAAATTGCAAAACCCCTCATCATTACAATACAAAAAAAAAAAAGATAAATTCATTCAAAATAATAATAATAATAATCACAATTCATAGTGAATAAAAAGGACAACTGAAAAATATTTTTTTTTAAGAAAATGAATTAAACTTACAGGCTCAGAGTCGAGCTTTATAGAGGGGCCGATGACGCTTTCTCCGGTCAAGAGCTGCCGAAGCCGCGACGGCAAGCTCGATCTTATCGTTGCCATCATAAATTTTCTCTACTTTTCAACTACAGCTATTACTGCTTCTACTGCAAATATAAAGAAAATAACCTAAAAACAGACAAACAAAATAAGAATCGGAGACTAATAATACAGAAAACGAAATCCCTAAAACACAAGAACACAAAGGTGCGATTATTGAAAGCGGAGAAAATGAAAACAAGCAGATCAAATATATCCCTTAAAAATGCTACTATATCGATACCTGAGGATGAAAGAAAGACAGAGAGAAGCGTTGAATGCATACACATCCGAACTGTCGACTAGAGAGAGAGAGAGAGAGAGAGAGAGAGGCGCAACCCCAAAGCAAAGCGAGCCTATGTTTGTTTGGGTTTACAGTGATTTGGGTTTGGGTTTGGGTTTTTATTATTATTATTATTTGAATCAGGGAAATTACGGAGTGGGCGTATAAAATTTAGTGAGACTTGCAGCTGACAGTCATTTCATCTCATCTCCAAGGCGGTTTTGCCTTTTGGATGCCCTTCTGCTTTTGTGTTTTTATTTTTTATTTTATTTTTTGCTGAATCGTGATCAATATAAAATTCTCTGTAGCGTGAAAAGTATTCATTTCCTCTCCATTAAGAAATCCCAATTTTTATGAAAATTGTTATATATATATATATATATATATATGATATTAATTGATATATAATATATCAAAAATAAATAGATAAACTAAATTATTAATTGATATGTAATATATCAAAATAAATAGATAAACTAAATTATTAAATTAAATATTAAAATATTATAAAATTAAAATTTCTAAGTAATAATACAATAACAACAAAATAATTTTATTAAATTTTTTAGTAAAAATAACAATAAATATAACTATAATATATTTTATATTTAGTATATAATAATTTAAAATTTATATTTTATTATATATTTTAATATTATAAAAAATGAATACAAAAAATGATTTTATTTTCCAATGAACCAAATGCCTATAATAATTAATGACTTTTTTTATCAATTTTATTCATTTTTTAATTTCAATTTTAATTTATTAAGAAATTTGAAAGAAACTAAAGTATTATGATCACTTGACTAGAAATGACTCTTATATTTTTAAAATTTTCATGTTAATCCTTTTTTTAAGTCAAATTTCTTTTCATTGAAATTTAATTATTTAAGCCCTTAAATCATAACACGATTTTGATTTCATTCTAATATGGCAATGTTGAATCTAATAATATGTATGAATTCTTTAAATATAGAAAATCATAAAATGATACTTTTAAACTTACATCTCAAATATATATAGAGAGATAAATAAAAATATATATATATATATATATATATATATATATATAAAATTAAAGTTTATAACAACAAAAAAAACCCTTTGAATATAGTGGCATATAGTGGGTTTTAGATGTTTCTACAGCCTCCTTGGCAGTTTAAAATGATGCAGTTGACATTTTTTGAATAATTCTCTAATTACCTTGATTCCAAAAGTGAAGAATTTTTATTTTGTGAAGGATTTTCACCTGAACAGTCTCTGTAATGTCCTCTACAAAATTATTTCTCAAGCTATCATTAATAGATTGAGAGGTATCTTAAACACAGTTATTGATGATATGCAGTGTGCTTTTGTATCCAGGAGGCTTACCATTGATAATGCCCTATTAGGTTTTGAGACTATTTATTAGCTCAAGAATCATCGCAGTAGTCATCGAGAGTTCCTTTTCATAAAGCTTGATATGAGGAAGGTCTATGACTGAATGGAGTGTTCTTTCCTTGAAAGAATTATACTTCGATTGGGCTATCATACGAAGTGGGCGGACTTGGTTATGAGATGTGTTCGCTCAATTTCACACTCTTCCATTGCTCACAAGCAGCTAGTGGGTAACATCTGACCTTCTCAAGGTATTAGGCAAGGGGATCTTCTGTCTCCTTACTTATTCTTATTTTGCTCCCAAGGACTATCTTCTTTTTTATCTCATGCAGTTACTCATAGTCTTATTTATGGAGTTTAAATTTTTAGACATAGCCTTATTTCTCATTTATTTTTTTGCAGACAATAGCCTTGTGTTTTATAAGCCTACTATAATGAATTGCTTGCACTTAAAGAGCCTATTTTACTCCTATGAGATGGTTTTGGGTTAACTTGTGAATTTTGATAAGCTGACCCTATCTTTTAGCCCAGCACTCCTCAAGGTACTCAAGTTGTTATCGTTGATTTATTCTTTATTCAAGTGGTTTTTGGGTCATGATGTTTATTTGGGTTTACTAACCTTTTCTATACATAATAAGAGAGTTCAGTTTGAGTATCTCAAAGATCACAGGTGGAATAATAAGATATTTTCTATAAGTGGTAGGAAAGTTCTTATTAAGTCTATCATTCAGGCTCTACCTACCTATGTCATGTCTTATTTAAAGATATCAGGATCAACTATTCAAGATATTGAGAGGTATTGTGCCAATTTCTGGTGAAGGGACAGAGAAGGTCCATCATAAGATCCATGGGAAGACTTGTCCTTTCTATGCAGGTCTAAGCATCTAGGGGGCATGAGTTTCAAGGATCTCTCTGTTTTTAACCAAGTAATGGTCTATAAGCAGGTCTGAAAAGTCATTAGTAGACCTTCTTCATTAGTTGCTCAGGTTCTTAAAGGTAAATACTATCCGATATGTAATTATTAGTAGCTGGTATAGGTTCAAACCTTTCCTACATTTGGTACAGTCTCTTATGAGGAGAGTTATATTCATTAAAAGGCCTCGTTGGTGTGTTAGTGATGGTACCTTTATTCAAGTGTATTATGATAAATGGATTCTTTGATCGCATAATTTCATGATTGAGTCTTTATGATCTCTACCAGACTTTACTCTCATTTCATATTTGTTGCTTCGCAATGGATGTTGGAATGAGTATCTTATCAGGTAATATTTTTTCCCATGATGTAGAGATCATCTTTGTTATTCCTTAACCTATGCACTTGGTACTTGATTGATTGTGTTGGCATTCTGACAGTAAAGAAATATTTTCAGTTAAAAGTACTTACAAGTGGGTGTAACGCCTCCGTTAACTGCTTCCTTTTCCTCTTAATCTGCCATGGAAGGGTGGTGAAAAATTTTGTAAAGTTTGAATCTACCTCCTAAGGTGCACATCTTTCTCTGGCGTTGTTGTACTGAGATATCATCTTCTAATTTCTCCTTGTTTCAACATCATGTACCTATTAGCTTATGGGTTTGGTTATGAGGATGTGTGTCATTCTATCTTTTCATGCCTTTTAGTTATGGATATATGGCTTTATAGCCCTTTTTAGGCTCTTATACTCATGTTACAAACAAACAATACTGTAGAAGTATTTTAGATATCCATTTATAAGTTGGAGAGACCAGATTTTGAGTTATTTGCTATTTGTTGTTGGATGGCTTGGGCTAGGAGGAATAACATCTTACATGGAGGATTATGCTTAAAGGGTTTTATGGTGTTTAATTGGGCTGAGAACTATCTTGAAAACTTTCACAAGGTAATGGAGGAGACTCAGGTTGTTCATGTTGGCCACACTAATTTAGTTTTATGGCAGGTGCCTCATATTGACTACAATAAGCTTAATGTCGATGTTTCATGGCTTGAGAAATCTTAGATATATGGATTGGGAGCAATGGTTTGCAATAGGGAGGGACTCAATATGGCTATTTGGGTTTCTAAAGAGCTTTATGTTCCTTTTGTGCTTTGCAGTGAGCTTATGGCCATTAGAGAAGGTCTTCAAGTATCCTTAGATTATGGATTTAGAAAGCTGGTTATATAATATAATTGCCTGCAAGCTATTACCTTGTCAAACACTATTGAATGCTCCTTCTTGGAATCCAGTTTGATCATAGTTGATATTATCCAGCTATCATCTTTGTTTGAGTCTGTGAGTCTTGTTTTTACTGGTAGATCTTGTAATGGTATCGCTCATTCATTAGCTAGTTTTGGTGTTAGTTTATGTCATAAACAAATGTGGCTTCAGGATGAATTTCCATTTTGAATTTGACACATTTTATTAGCAGATTTGCCTTAGTTATATTAAGTATTGTGCCTTAGTACTTATGGTGAGTTCTTTTTTTTTTTTTTTTTCTTTTAAGGTTTTTCCCTCTGAATTTTATTTGAAAGGTTTTTAATGAGACTCTCGTGCCAAGGTTTTTCTCATTAATGATATTCCATTTTTCAAAAAAAAAAATTGATTTTTCTTGATTAATTTAAAAAATTACTATATATATAATACTTTATTTCTTTTCCTTCTAACTTAAATCCATAAGAATAATGATTCAAATAATTTGTCTCTAACTAAGATTTTTATCATCTTTCTTTTAAAATGGTACTCTAAAGATATTGTGTTATCATTGTTTATGTGTTTTACACATGATATATCTATTGATCATGAGCATTTATTTTTTTATTTTTTAAATAATGTGTCATAAATTGGTATATTTTAATTGATTGCTACGATTTTTTTTAATATCTAAATATGTAACACATTTCCAAACTATGATATAACTAAAAAAAAAAAGACAAAAACATTTTGTGATTAATTTGTTTATATATGTTTGTGGTCTGTGTATATATATATATATATATATATGAAAATTTAGTTTTTATTAATGTATGCGTTGATCTTAAAATATCTTAGTGAAATATTAAAATAAAAGAATTGGCCAAAATGTAAAAGGATTAGCCCATTTTAATCCTTAATTACTACATATTAAACAAAGTGTGTGAATTAAGAATTTGTTTAATAATTATATTAAGTACTTAAAATTAAAATATTTAGCACTTTTTTTTAAGATTGTTTGATAACAATTTTTTAATTTCTTAATATTTTAAGTGTATTTGATAATATTTTTTTATTAATCACTTAATTTTAAAAAAAATTATTTAATCTAATAATTAGAAAATTTTTACATAATGAAATAAGTAATATAAAAAATTTACTATTTTAATATATTCATTCATTATCACAATAATTTCTTATTCATAAAAGATATGATTAATAAATTTTAAAATATTTAAAATTAAATATATGATAATTTATTATAACATATATAGTTTAATAAGTAGAAAATTTTTACTTAATGAATTAAGTAATTTAAAAAATTTACTATTTTAATATATTCATTCACTATCACAATCATTTCTTATAGATAAAAGATATGATTAATAAATTTTAAATATTTAAAATTAAATATATGATAATTTATTATAACATATATAGTTATCTTATCTTTTTGAAAATTTGATATCTATTGAAGGATCTTTTAACTTTTAAATTTTCAATACTAAATATATTTAGCATTTAATTTTTAGTTTTATCAAATAACACTTATGACAAAAACAACTATAATCTTTTGTTGCATAAATCCTTTTCTATCCATATTTCATCTTTTATTTCATGCTTTAAATTTTAAATAATTAGTCATTAATTTGAATTTCGCGTGTTTTTTTAATTATTATTATATAATTTTATTTTAAAATTTAAAATTATATTTTATATTTTACTAATTTTAAGAAAATGTATACCCTATATTAATATGAAGACATAAATTAATTAATAAATTCTTATTGGTTAGTTGTAATAATTACAAAAAAAAAAATTGAGATAGTTTTATAGTTTTAGTAATTTTGCATATTATAGTTTTATAGTTTTAGTAATTTTGCATATTGAATCCATTAAACAGAAACACATTATATGTTAAAAGGAAACTGATAATTAATTATTAAAATGTTTTTATTTAAAAAATTTAATCATTTATAATACTTTAAATTTTATAAAATCAACATACATATTAATAATCATATACATTATATCTATATAGCAAAAAATATAAATTATTCATTATTTGAAATAAATAACTATAATTTAAAACATGAAAATTTTCAATTTATTTAAAAAACTCAATAGATAATAAAATAATTTTCTATTAAAAATCCTATATATATATATATATATATATATATATATATATATATAAACTCTTAATAAAATATCATCTATAAAATTATAATTTTTTTACAAATGATATATTAATCAAAGAATGTAATTTTCCCTTTTGCTTTGACTTAATGTGATTTTCTTTCTTTTTTCATCTCAAAAATTTTTATCCGTTTCCACTATTAATTCTTTTTCTATTATTTTCTTCTTCTAAAACACACTAGTAGCACTAGTAGTTTATATAATTTTTTAATTGTTATTTTATATAGTATAACTTCACTTTTATGTTAATTTTTTCATTAAATAATTCTAATTCTAATATAGATTGCTTTATTTGTATTCTCAAATAAATAATCTTTCCCTTGTTGCAAATTGTTTTATTAATAAGTATATTAATAAAAGCTTATATTTTTACACTTCAATTTCATAGTATCTATTATTATTTTGTTAAATTATTTAAAAATCAAAATTTTCAAACATTTTATCTTTTGAAGGTAGATATTTTAATTCCAAAAAAAGTAAATAATTACAAATTTAAAATGATATATGGATCTCGATTTATTTAGAGTTTTAATAAAAATTTCTAAATTTTAATATAAAATTATTTTTAATTAAAAATTTTTAAATAAAACATAAGCAAACTATTCACTCCTGCTATTGCATTATAATAGATATCCCAATATAAATCTTCTTAAACTTTACTACATGAAAGTGAAATACAAAATGAAATAATTTTAGTTTTTATGATTCATTGATAAATCTATATTTTCATTGTTTTGTGTAGTGTTAATAAATTTTAAATGTTGTGACTTCTAATCACATGTAAAATAAATTACACTATAATCTTTAAAGATTTTAAAATTTAACTACACATTAATTCTTAAATTTCTATATTATAAAATACTTTCTCAAATCTTATATATATATATATATATATATATATATATAGTGTGAAAACTGAAATTACTAATTTGAAATAATAACAATTATTCTGTAACATGTGTGATATATGTCATAAATTTATATAATAAATAATATTTAAATTATAGTTCCTTTACAAATAATATTTGAATATAATTTTTTTAATAGAAATTATAGCAAAGCAATCCAAAAGGTAAATTAATTTCTCCCATATATATAATATTTATGAATGTTATTCTTTATATAACGACATACATATGATACTTTATATTTCACTAATAATAAAAAAAATTGTTTATGTATAAGGAAAAAAAGAATCATAGAATTCATATTTTTTAAAATTAATATAACTTAATATTTTGTAATTTATTTGATACATATTTTTTAAAATTGATATAACTTAATATTTTGTAATTTATTGATAATGAAATGTTGTATTTTATCATTTTTCAATTTATTTTAATATTCTAAATCAATTGAAATTTTATGATAAATTAAAATATAGCCAAAATGTTAATATTTTATAACATCCTTGAATTATTTAGGTAAAATTATCTATTTATTTATTATTTTTTAACTCAATAAGATTTTACTAATTTGTTTGCTCAACCTTTAATTTATTAATAATATTTGGATATTCATATTCCATTTCATTGCTATTTATAGATATTTGTGCATGAGTCTATAATTTAGTCACTTTAATTTACGCGTAACAAATTTTTTTTTCATTTTTTGATTAATTGTATACTATTATCATTTTTTTGTTATTAAATTCATGGAAAGTCATGCCAACCAAAATAGTGAAAGTGTATCAGAATTATGTAAGTCAATTAATGTTCCAAAACAAACTCTAAAATTGAAAGAACATGAATATTCAAATATTGATTCGGGAAGGTAAGCAATGGGATTAGTTTTATTAGATGGAAGGCATGATAAAATCCAATCAATAAATAAACGATTTTTTTGAGTAAGAATGAGGGAAAATGCAGCATGAGGTCCTTGAACTTTACTCATTTATGTTATTGAGTCTATGAACTTTGATCTATCCACATTGAGCCATTGGAATTTTATTTTTAGCTGATTTTGCCTTTTTTTAACAGTCAACTCATGGCTAGCTGAGATAGGACGACACGCGCTATTAAATGCGTGTTAGAACAAAAAGAGCTGAAGTCGGGCTGGAAGTGTTGCTAACGTAGGAAACGCACCGTTTAGCTAATTTAGTTAATCTCCCTCTAAACACAATAATTTTGTTGACTTAAACTCTTTTTCAAGCTTCATAAATGACATAAATAAAAATCCCTAAACAAAGTAAACCTATTATATCACAAATCCTTATCACCATTCTTGAAAGCATCTACCAATAGACCCTAGGAGTGGTTGCTCTCATGGTGTCGAGAAGGGAAGTTGTTGTTGCTGACATTAAAGATCGAAAACAAGCTCTTTCTTTATAGTGGTGGACCTCTTTGGTCGTTTGTATACCAGGCAAGTGATTGTTTTTATATTGTTTATTGTGGTCCCAAATGGTGTTGCATTTACGTATTTTCATTGTTTATACCCTTATTTCTATTTTAGTTTTTGCATTGCTTTCAAACCAAAGTGTGGGACTATATTGATCGAAAAAAATTTTCTTTTATGTTGTTGTGATAATGCAGGATGGCAGAGACATGTGTTGATATAGTGATCAATCATAAGAGTAGGTTTTAGTTAAGAAAAAGGAAATGGATATATGTATGTGGGATGATGACAAGAGTAGAATAAGGAAGACATTAATAGACTATCCTACCCTGCTATAATATCTTATGTGAATGAATTAGGGCATAAAAAGATTAGGAGACTTTATTATAAAGACTTAGTTAGTGGAATGTTGGAAAAGGTTAATGGTGACAAAGACATTAATGCACTATATAGCAAGCTAAATAGTATGGATAGGGTTGATTTTTATATTGATCACAATGGGGTTAATATAATTGATAGATTTGGTAGTATTTTTGAACCACAACCTTTTGTAGATATTATTGAGAAGGAAAAATAGGTTGTGGAAAGGTTAGAAGAAGTTGTTGATTGGTTAGATGAGAATGTTATTTTGAGGAGGTGATAATTGGGAGGAAATGAAAAATGAAATTGGGAATGAAGCAAACGATGTAGGGTTAGAGAGCGTTGGATAACAGGATGCTAAAAAAGGGTTAGAGGATGCAAATGAAGAGGGAGTTGAACCTCATCAAACCTTTGATAAGTTAACACAAAACTTGCATGATACTAGTATTCTATCTGATGATGAAGAGGAAGAATTAGTTAAAGCTTAGAAAAAAGTTAGAGAATATTGTAAAGATGTATGTGGTGCAATTGTTAATGTTGAAAGTCTGAATGATGAAGAGCAAGAAGAGAATGAAAAAAAATGCATATAATGAAGAGGTTTAGAGGCATTAGATGAAGATGATGGGATATATGATAAAGTTATTAATGGAAATAGTAGTGAATATTATGATTCCTCTGACTATGGTAGTTACTATTTAGAAAGTAATAAAGAATGTGGTGATGATGCATTTAGGAGACATAGTAGGAATATTAGTTCTAACCCATCATCACAAATACTTATTTTCTGCCTTGGTATGGTTTTTAAGAATGTAGAAGAATTAATGGATGTTTTAGCTATATATGCAATATTTAAGGGTGTTGGGGTAAGGTTCAAAAAGAATGAACCAAACAGGATTAGGGCATAGTGTTTAATAGGCTGCCCTTGGGTTTTCTTTGCTAGTGAAGAAAGTAATAATGACACCTTAGTTGTAAAGACATATAACCCCATCACAAGTGCTATAGGGTCCACATAAATGTGTTTGCAATAAGTAATTTTATTACAAAACACTTGAAGAACAGAATTATTAGTCAACCTGATATTAGACATAGGGTTCTAAAAAAGCCATGTAAATCATACTCAAGTTGCATGAGAACCTCAGTGTGTGCAGGAACATTAAAACAAAGTGATGAAAGAGGTAATAGGAGACTACAAGCAAGAGTATGCTTTGTTGCACAATTATGTTCAAGAAATTAAATCTAGTAATCTTGGAACAGCCAGTGTAGTGATAGTTAATAGGTACAGTCCTGATGATATATTAGATGATAATAGGTTTAAAAGGTTTTATGTGTGTTTTGAAGCTTTCAAGAAAGGTTTCATTGTTGGTTATAGACCAATCATAATGGGGTTAGATGGTTATTTCCTAAAAGGACTGTGTAAGGGCAACTATCATATGAAATTAGGAGGGATAGGAATTACCAAATGTTCCCAATAGCTTGGGCAGTGGTTGAAATTGAAAATAAGTGGAATTAGAGTTAGTTCTTGAGATGCCTGAAGCATGATTTGCCTTTAAGAGGTGGAGAAGGATTCATAATTATTTATGATATGCAAAAGGTATAATATTATAAACTTGTTATTTATATAAAATATAATAAGATGTAATTTATTGTAATAAAATATAATTTATTGTATATGTAAGGTTTAGAAAGTGCAATAAGAGATGAACTACCAAACATTGAGCACAACAAATTTGCAAAACATGTTTATATAGCTTGGTGCAAAAAGTGGAAAGGAGAAGAAAGAAAAGTAGCATTCTAAAGATGTGTAAAAGTAACATTCAAAGATGAACTAAAACAGAATGTGAAAGAACTTGGTAAGCTAGGAGATGGGATAGTAGAAGATCTCATATAATACAATGTCACATCTTTCTATAAAGTATTTTTCAAGACAAATATAAGGTGTGACAATATTGACAACAACTTGGCTGAGACTTTTAATAGATGGATCTTAAAGGCAAGGTGTAAGTCAATCATAACAGTGCTTGAAGAAATAAGGGTTCAAGTTATGAGGAGGATTGCCACAAAAAGACAATTTATGGATACATGGACCAATGATTTGTCACTTAGGGCTGTGGAGAATGTGGAGAAGAACAAAATAAAGCCATATGATTAGTGTGTTGTGTTTAATGGTGATGAAGGTTACGAAGTTGCATACATATATAATCAAGATTTTAGACACAAGGTACAATTGGTGTCCAAGAAATGCTTTTATAGGGCATGGGATTTGACAAGAATCCCATGTCCCTATGCTATATGTGTCATTTATTGTCAACACAAACAAGTTGAAGAACATAGATCATTGGTACCATAAGGATACTTCCAATAAGGCATATGCAGTGTGCATGCAACCTGTGAGAGAGAGAACGATGTGGCCTGAGATAAGAAAAGAAGCAATTGTACCTCCTAATTTCAAGAAAGGACCAGGAAAACCTAAAAAAGCTAGAAGAAAGAATAAGGAAGAAACTAAGAAAAATAGGAAAGACATTTAGCATAGGAAGAATTATGACCTATAAATTATGCAAAGCTACAGGTGATAATGTCAAAGATTGTCCATAAAGATCAAATGTAAATAAGGTATTCATGTACCTATATTTGTGCTCTTGATTATATATATTTGCGATCTATTAGCTAGACTTTGTACTTATATATGTGAGCTATTTGATTGCACGCTAAAAGCAAGACAAAGAGGCAAAAAATCAGTGCTAAACCTGTAACTTCATCAAGTCAATAAAGACATGCTCAAACAAGTCAACCACCACCATTACTACTAAAAACAAGTTTATGAAATCTGAATCTTGCAACTCAATTCACTAGACCCCCAAAGAAGCAATAAAGAACTGTTGCATTTACTAGTACAACTCCAAGATTTGGTGGAGTGCAAAGGTCATCTACTCTTGCAACTTCCTTTCAGGCTACATGGTCTTCTCTTAGGCTAAAGTCAATTGATCTTGCAAGTGTAAGTAACTTGTGTTCTATTTATATTGATATTCTTATGGCTTGTACCAGATTATAGGTGGATTCCAGCCTAGAGGACTACAATGGAAAGGAAAAAAGGCTATTACTATGAGACAATTGCATAAAGCAAACACAACAAAAATGTCTCAGACAATGAACAAAAATAGGTCATTGAAGATAATAGGTTTCAAACAAACTCAATGAAGACTTGTGATGAACATTGGTTGTAATTTTTATTTTTTGAATATCTTAGTTAAGCTTAGACAAGTTGAACTATGTTGCCTTTCTTCACTAAGGCATTTTGTAAAGTTTTTTGTTCATTATACATATGGCCTATCTTGAATATACAATCACCTAATCTTAAAATATTTGGAGAGATATGCATTGACAAATTGTTATTTTATAAACTATCAAAGCTTTGTAAACTGTCATTGTGGACAACTTCTATATCTGTAATATGCTATATGTAAGCTACAGGTTATCTAAACTATCATGTTGTTGTCATTTTGCAAAATTTTATATGTGTTAGCAGTTTTAGAAGCTATAAATGTTCCTTTTCCAACATAATGTAATCTCATTTTGCTATATTTTTCAACAATTTGACTATACAATGTCATTTTCCAACATGTGGTCTATCTTGGCTATATAATATCATTTTCCAGCGGTTTGAGAAGAGATATTTTGTAGGCTATTAGTTTAGCAAAATGACAACATATATATGATTCAATAAGTCATGCAAATTGTCATTACTGTCATGCTACAATTAGTCTAAAATTTGTAAACAATGTGAACACAATAATTATACCAAAGTCAACTTTCACTACTCATTAATTGATCATTACAAGAGAATTAACATTAGTTTCATATATTACAACCACATTTCCCAAATTACATAAAAAAAAAAAGAACAATCTCAAATTACACCTAATAGCTTCTACAATGCAAATTGATGTTCAATAGGTTTTTTTCCTTCACCTTTTCATTAAACCCTCTTATACCTTTTTCCTAAACTTTCTCATTTACCTAGTAATCTCTCAATAAATAAACCTAAAAAGAAACATAATAACACTATAATTCCAAGCACAATCAAATCTCTTTCATGCTTTAGTTTCCTGCTACCTTTTTTTAGCTTCCTTTAGCTTAGTCTTCAAAGCTTTAATTTCTTGCTTTAACATTACTATCTCCTCATTTAATATTGTTGTGGCCTGACTCCCATATCTATACATTTTATTTCTTATCCTTATTGTTAGCCTCTTCTATAGTTAAGCTCTTTCATTATATCTCTCATCATACTAAACAAAGAGTTCACAAAAAGTACCTATCATTAGATGCAAAAACCACCATTAAAATCTTAGCATTTTGAAAACTAAAGAAATATACATAAACTTCACTTCTTTTACCTAGTCTTGAGCACATTTTCTATCCGGATTTCTTATTGTCGTAAATGTATACATTTGGGTCAGACTTCCACATTAGTAGTAGAAGACATTTAGATCGTCTACTCCAAGTGATCGTGGTGCTCCTCCAAAAGTTCCATTTGATGTTTGTGAATTCTCCATTTTCGCAGCTTGTGAAGAAGTAAGAGTCTTAGCTATGACTTCTTCTTCGTTTCTAAGATTCTTATAGTTGGGAACCCTAAAATTCTCAATTTTAATTACTTCTCCCAAATGATTAAGAGACCTATCTCATACACTCAGCTGATACAGTCGTCAAAGGATTAGGACTTATAGCTAAGATTATGTGATCTGGCCTACCGTTAGTGTTATCTCAACTTGTTATGAATTAGCTATTAAACAAGGGCGAAAATAGCTAAAAATAAAAGTCCAAAGACTCAATATGAACAAATCAAACTTCGTGAGCTCAATAACAAAATTGGGTATAGTTCAGAAGTCTCAAAATGCTTTTAATCATAAGAATGAAGTGTGTGTGTGTGTATATCATGTGCTTTGAAGTTTATTTTATGTAAGGATTTCTTATTGATAAAATTAAAGGACATATTTTCTTAATCAATAAAATTATAAACAATAGATATTATTATAAAATTTAATTATATTTTTTTGTCACATACATATATATATATATACACACACACACACACATACAATCCCCTCCCCCAGAAACACACACACACACACACACATATATATATATATATATATATATAGAGAGAGAGAGAGAGAGAGAGAGAGAGAGAGAGAGAGAGAGAGAAATTTGTTAGAGATTATGTTCATCAAAAATAAATATAAACAATTAGATCACTATAGCATTTTGCATTTTTCTTGAATTGGAATTTTGCAAATTTATTAAATTTTAAATGAAGAGAAATGAATATAATATTTGTTGATGTTATAAATCTAGAAGTGTATTAAACTACCTTAATATTTTTTTAAGAACATGGAAGTACCCTAAGTTGCCTTGTAAAATATTTTGATATTCAAATATTTTCTAATATTAGAACATACAAATCAAATAAAAATTTGAAATAATGTCGAAGGATACTTCTTGCTTTAAAAATAGTAATTTTAGTTGTTATGATTGGTACTTTAATAATTTGCTAAAATATTTATAAATCTTTTAACATTTCAATTTTGATCACTTTGTATTATTGGTAAGATTTTAAAGCTTAGTTGTAATTTAGTGCTTAGATTGTTATTTTCTAAAATATTTTAGCTTATCAAACCTTGTATTTGTTTCAATAAATAAAATTATAATATGAAATCTGAAATCACTAATTTATAGTTTTTTAAGATAATTTTCAGGAAATTTTGTCTCATGAGTTAAACATAAAATTAAATATCAAAATTTGAAACTGAAATTTAATAATTTGAAAACATTAAAGGAGAGTTTTACCAAATGCAAGAGATTTGCAAAATTAAAATAAAAAAAATAAAGGTTTACCAAAAGTATAGTGATATAGAATTACTGAACCTTCGTTGATTTACTATTGAATTACACTTAAATTATCTTATTTTATTTTATATTATATAATTATTTTCATTACTAAACTTCATATGTCATAAATGAAATAAAGATAAAAGGTAAGCATTTTTAAAAATTCACAATGCTTATAAATTTTATATTTAATAAATTTGATATTACATCATTATTTTGATTCATTATAGCTAAAAGTTTAAAAAATATATTTAACAAATCAAGTGGATTCTAGGAGGGTAGCTCGGATGGGTCTAACTAGTTGGTAATAAATGTGAGCTACAAATGAGAACCAAATCCAAGGGAAATCAAATTTGCAACATGAGAATAGCACATAAGGCATGGATGCAATTTTAGGGCATGTTTGGTTTGATCTTTGCATTGGATAAAATTAGAATTCTTATTTTATTTTTAAGTTTGATAATTTATTTTAGATCAAATATTTGGGAATAGAAATATGATAGCTTAATATCGTAGATCTTAATTATTTAAATTTTATTAGTATTGAGAGTTTATTTTTAGAGGATTTAATAAAATATTATGTATAGTTAAAATACCATCCATTATAATTAAAAATGCATTATTCTCACCATTTTTAATATATTTTCTTCAAAATACATTCCTTTACTATTGTTTCAGCTAATTAGGAGAAATTATAACCGTACTAGTACTGGACGGTCATTCCTCAATAGGTGTGATGCCTCCTCTAATGAAAATGAAAGGATAAGTTAAGTAATTAGTTGATTTCCATTTTTGAACTTTATCATTAATCAAAATTAGAGGTGAAGTAGTCAGATTTTTAAACTTGAACAAATTACTCAACAAGAAATCACAGATATAGCATGGTAAGGAATTGTGGAGACCAACATTTGATAAAGGCTTTGGCATCATGTGGGAAAACTAACTGATAATTTAGCTCATAGCTGATATAATCTAGCTAATAATTGATAATTTTGTTGTAACTGATAGTCTAGTAGTTTAAGAATTGGTAATTGATAATATAATTAATTGATATAAAAGTGTTTGATAAAATTAGCTGAAAAATATAAAATGACATAAAAATATATTAACGATTATTTAGGTAAAAAAAGAGGATAAAATGAAAAAAATTATAATTTAGCAGTTTATTTAGTTAAATGCTAGTTCTACTAGTTTTTTTTCAAAGAAATTATAATCTAGCTTTTTTCCCCCAAATAATATAGTTTACCAAACAAAATTTATTGATCAAACTAGTTTATATTAATAGTTAAATTAGATTATAATCTAAATTATAATATAGTTTTGTCATGTTAAACAATCTTTATTGGAGCAGAAGAATGGTCGGTGTACCACATTTTTATTTCAATTTTTTTATTTTAATTTATTTATCTTTTTAGAAAAATAATAATGTATTAATTATTTTTTAATTTGATTTGTTTTGTGTAAAAAAGAACTCTTATATTGATATTTTCAGCATTTTAATAGAAGGTAATTTAGTCATATATTTTATTTTTTATGATTAAAATTATTTAATTCATGTTAAATAAAAAATTACTAAATTATTCATTAAGATTTATTGACATTTAGACTAATTATATATGTATTTATAATAATCTTACTATATTTTATAAAATAGCATGCACAAAAATAGCTAAAAAATTAGTTCATTTGTTTATAAAATACAAATTTATTTCCTCTTAAAAATATAAAGTTATTAAACATAGAAGTATTATGACAATATTAAATATGAAGGCAATTATGATAATTTTATTAATATTTAAATTATATTTCTTATATATTGAAACATACTAAATTTAAAAATAAAAAATTCATTCATATTCCATAGATATACCAAACTCAAATATAGGAATAATAATAAGACATCTGTTTTAGGAATAGAATTCAATTTTCTATTCTAAATTTAACCAAATATAACTTTAGAGAGATATGAAAATAGGAAAGTGACTTTGAAGTCATAATAAATATATTGCTTTGCCAATCTTAGTAAATTGTTAAAGCCAATACCAATATTTTTAAAATTGGACTAGAGATCAAATTAGTCAATTGATCGATTCTAGTTTAATTGATTTCTAACTTGTTCGATCTAGTTCAATAGAGTATTTTTTTTTTAATTTTTTTTGCAAAAATACATAAATAAAATGTAAAATTATAATATATATATATATAATACGATTAAGTAATGGAAATTATTTTTTAAAATTTAAAGTTTGAGTATTATAATGTAATTTTTTTGAGATTTTTGAATTTTTTTATAAAATGATGTAATTTTAAATTGGATTGACTTGACTTTTTATTTTTTGCAATTTTTTCTATTTTAGTCCATTTTTTAAATGATCAATTTTCAACGTTGCATGAAATCAGATCATTGATTAATTTTGATCGTATTCATTTGATTGATTATTCCGATCTGATTTTAAAAATGTTGGGCAATACATGACCAAACTCAAGCACAATCACTGCCCAACTTTTTGTGCAAAACAATGAGTTTGCCAATTGCATATTCAAAGTATCAGTGTTAGTGTTTGACCCACCGACCAGTTTCAATTCCATCCATTATTGTCATATAAGTTGATGAGTATCCAAAAATAGCTTCAAAACAAAGTTAGCACACACAAAAATATGAGAGGCGACTTCTCTCTGTGCTAAATGTCATTGGCGCATATGCCTTCAGGGTTTGTGGTATCATGTAGAATTTTGACTTGTTCTTAAAATAATGTCAAAACAAAATTTGAATTTCATTCATTAATTAATGCCCTGAATTTAAACTCATTTTATTGAATTTAACAATTTAAAAATTTTGAGTTTGACTCATTAAATTAATAGGTTAAATTTAAACTCATTAATAGTCAATTTGTCAAATTTGTGATATGATTTATAAATAATTTTTAATAATTTAAATTTAAAATTTTAACTATTTATTTTTATTAATAATATGTATAGTGTTATTCTTTAGAATTATTAATTAGAATGTAAAGAAAATAATATATTTTTATGTTATAAAGTATACTTATAATGTAACATTTTTTTTTGCAAAAATTTCAAGTATATTATTTTTTTAAAATATAAATTTTAGTTTAAAAAAATTATTTAAAATATAAATTTTAGTTCAAAAAATTTATTTTTAATTTCATTAACAAAAATTTAGCTTGATTACCCTTGTTTAAGTTAACTCAATTTAATGCTTAAAAAAATTTAACTCAATTTAGCTTGACTTATTTATTAAGTGAATTTCAAATTTGCGGTAAAATTTAGCATCTTGATAAATGGGGAAAATCATAAACTAGCTGAAATTTAGCTCAATAAATTTATTTATAGAATCTTTTTGTTTGAATTTAATCACTATAAAAATCTTGACAATATTGTAATAATAGACAACAAACACGTTTATTCGTTTAAAAAATTAAATATAGATATAAAATAAATTGGTTAATTTCTCTTTTTTATTAAAATATGAAAAGTATAAATTTTAAATTTGAGTTTATGGTATGTCATCGTCATCATTATTACAATTAATTTAGCCTTTTAAATTTGTTACAATTCCGAAGTTAGCCTCTCTTATTTAATATTTACTTAATAATCTCTTATTTTTAAATTCATTAATGAATTAATTTCTCCATTTATAATCTAACTTCTCTAAATTAATAGCTCGTTAATCAATAATATCTAATATTTAATAAAATTTTATGAAACCAACCATATTATATAGATATAATTTAATATTTATATAATAAATAATTAATATAAAATAAAAAATATTAATTATCAAAATCATGTTCCTTGGCAAACTATCTATATAGAATAATTTATTTGTTTATAGTTATTTTGATCTCGAACTATATCTTAAATTATTTTTTGACTTATAACATGGGTGAGATTTAAAAAGTCAATAAAAGAAATATATGAGTAAAGAATAATTAATTTTTATAAATTTAATTTTTTATAATAGTCTTTTTTTTGTATTTAATTTTTAATTAAAGACATAAATCAGTCCTGGATTTAATTTTTTTATTAAAATATATATCAAACTTATTGATAACTTACCAATAATAAATGATGAAAATTTTTTAATTAAGAAGTTGTTTGATAACCATATTAATCACTTTAAATTAAAATATTTAGTATTTATTTTTTAAAATTGTTTGATAATGGTTTTTTTAAGTTCTTAATATTGTAAGTTTAAGTGTATTTGATAATATTTTTTTATTTATTTCAAAAAAGATAACATTTTTATTAAGTACTTAATTTTAAAAAATCACTTAATCTGATAAATTAAAAATATTTTAGTTGGATTAAGTAATAGAAAATTTTACTATTTTGGTATATCCATTCATTATCACAATCCTTTCTTATTGACAAGGATATAATTAATAAAATTTAAAATATTTAAAATTAAAATATATAATAATTTATTATAAAATATATAGTTATATTATTTTAAATTTATCTTTTTTATTTGATTTTTTTATAATTTAATCTTTATTCAATAATCATTCAGCTCTTAAAATTTTTAATGCTAAAAATATTTAACTCTTACATTTTCAGTACTACAATTATTCAATACCTAATTTTTAGTTTTACCAAATAGCATCTAAGTATATAGTGGCATTAGTGAATATACATGAAGTATTTCTTAAGTAGATGTTTTATAAATTAATAATTTTTTATAATTAATAAATTATTGTATAATGAGTCGCATTAATTTAAAGAGGTGTATTATACTTAAATACAATTTTTTGTTAGTCAATGAACGAAGAGGGTCAAAATTGTTTAAAAATTTGTCATTTTTGTGCATTGGTTTTTTTTTTTTTGTTTGAGATGGAATTTGCGCATTGATTATTATTATTATTATTTGTTGAAATAATATTACATATTAAAGATGCAAAGAAGATTAGCATGACCCCTGCACATTAAGGATAAAAGAGTGGCCTAAAAAAGGAAGAATTTTATTTATGGATTTTATAAATAAAGTACTTAAAATAGGAAAATGCACCAAATTTGAAGAATAAAATTATCATGTATTTTTTCAATCTTTGCTTATGGGCCATGAGTTAATGTTAATAGAAGAAGACTTTAATTTCAACATTTCCGCTTGTCACATTTTAAAAAGTATTATAAAATTGATTAGAGTTAAGCTGATTATCGTTATTTTTTAAAAAATTATATTTGAGAGATTTGATATATATATGCATATAGAGAGAGAGAGAGACTAGTTCTAAATAAATAATTATCATTTATTAGATATTTATTTGAAATAAAAATTCGACATCTGTCAAATTAACTATTCGATATATAAATGACCAAATTTTTCGTATAAAATTATATAATTAAAATTAATTATCAATAAAAATAAAATTATTAGAAGAAACTATAAAATAGAAAATTAAAAAATTAAAAATTAAAAATATATATTATTTATTTTAAAAATAAATATTATTTACTAATCACATATTTTATATGAATAATTTATTTCATTAATGTTTTAAATATATATAATTTATTTCATTAATGTTTTAAATATATGTTAAATAATATATGGTCTTAGATTCAATTTTAAACAAATAATTATCATTTATCAACTAATTATTTATTTAAGATAAAAAAATTCACATTTATCAAACTAACTGTTTGATACATAAACAATTAGAATTTTCATATAAAATTCAAAATTAAAAAAATCAATGAAAATAAAAAAAATTACTGAAAAATTATACAATAGGCAAATTAAAATACAAGTCCAAACATATAATTTCCATATATTATTCATTTTAAGAATAAATATTATTTATTTAATCAGGTATATAAATATTTTTATTTTATTAATATTATCAAATATATTTTAAATTATAACAGTACAAAATGTAGATTATCGACTAGCTAAAAAAATAATTAGTTTGGCCTTTAATATCTCATGGCCTGAATTTTAGTTTTTTTTATTGAATTTATATCTTATATATCTATGGTTTATATTTTAAATTAGATAATTAATTTCAAATAATATCAACAAAAAAATTGTTACTAAATACAAATGAATTATGAGTACTGTTATTTTCTAAGTAAAAATTTGTTAAGGTAAGCGTTTTTTTATTAATTATAAAGTTGACAAAATTGTCCTTAAAATTAATGAGCTAAAAATTTTATTCTGCACTCTTATAAATATTGTATTAACTTCTCTTAATATTCAGTCTAAAATACTTTTATTTGGCTTTTAATTATTTTGATTAAAAAACCTATCATCTGGTTATTGAGGAGATAGAAAAAGGAAATATTGGAAACACAGGTCTGAATTTTGTGAAGTTTTTATGGATTTAATGAGTTTTAATGGGTGTTGTATTACTTTCATGAATTTTATAAATTTATAGTTTATCTCTTTTTATATTTCAATGTAAAATGACATGGCTAGTGAAGATTGAGAGAGATGAAATCTAAAATTAAGATTAGAGCTATCATTTGATTAAATATTGACGGAAAATTTTCATTTATCAAATAAATGGATTATTTCGTAGGTTTTCAAGCAAAAGAGACTGATTTCTTGAAAAGAAAAAAGCCGATTAAAATAGTAATTTTCCCTATTTATAAGATAGATTTTAATAATTCTATTTAGTTTAGCCATTAGATGATGTTCAAAAAGTAATATTAACCAGATTCACACAGAGTAAAATTAACCCAACTTGTCCCAAATCTTTTTTTTTAAAATTTTTTTAATACTCCTACTGTTTCATTTTCTTTCCATTCAAATACAAAGAAAATTACATTTCACCATCCAATTTTGATTTGGATTCACTTGGTTGCCTTATCTTCGCCAACAGCGTATGGGAGTGCCCAATAGCGCAAATCAATCGATGTAAAGAAGAGGAGAGGGAACATAAACTATGGAATATTCTTTTGATGCATCATCCCATGGAATTTGAACCCACCAACAAAATTTTCCTTTATCCATCCATCTTTAATCTCGCCACGCGCCCCCTGGCCCACTCCTTTTGTTTATTATAACATTTTTCTTCATAGAAAATCCTAAGAGGGCCCCGCATAGAACGCGTGTGCAAGAAAAAGTCGCATCCAGTCAGTAACCAAAAGAAAGGAATTGATGATTGAGAAGTCTTATTACGGAAAATTGCATGTGGATTGTCGCAGTCGTACACATAGAATTAAGCCACTCCTATGATTGAGATTTGAAAACACCTAATTTAAAATTGGAAATTAGATAATTTTGATAGTTTGCTATTTTATTAATTACTATTGTTTTATGGTTTATTCAAAACTTTTATTTTTTTTTAATGTTTAGATAGAAAATGATTTTTTCCCCCTAATGATGGTTGGATAAATTAATAATTATGTCACTCATGCTTTGAACTTACATAATGGTTTGTGTGTGTATACCTACATCTCAAAAAAATGCACTTAATTGTTAAATTATGTTGATATGTGCGTATAAATTTCATTAAAAAGGAAATGAGTTTTTAAACACACCAAACAAAGATAAATGTAAAGTTTTATTTGTTTTATAAAAAAATGTTTTTGTAAAAATTTTAAAAAATATATGTTTTGAAATTTTTTAATTGTTTGAAATATATTAAAAATAATAGTTTTTTAACTTATAAAAAATTATAACAATTTTAAAACACAAAACTTATATAAATTCCATCAATTATCGACTATCTTCATCAATTAATAATGACTAGCGGTGATAGTGATAATTAAGGATAAACTATTATAGTAAATTTTTCAAAATAAATATGTATTTATATGATTTTTTTCATTTGAATAAATTTATCACATCTAGAAAATATTTCTCGTTTACAAAGAATAATCATTTTTTAAATGGCTTAATTTTTCTTTTAACTAATTTACAAAGCCCGCTCAAACAAAAAAAATATCAAAAATATTTTTCAAGAAAATATTTTGTATGAAACAAATGAAACCTAAATTTATAAATGAATAATATTTCGTAAAATTCATTTGTACCTAATAAACTCTTAGAGCCAATCAAGTGTTGTTGTAAGAATTGTAGATGTAAGTGTTAGAGAGAATGGATGATGGATGATTTGGGGTTGGAGGGGTATGTAGTGTTGGGTAAAGTGTGTAACATTGGATAAGATGTGTTAGGGGTTAGAGATAGTTTGATGCAGTGCTCAAGGATGATGGTACTTGGGAATGACAAAGAGGTGTAAATGAAATAATAGAGTATAGAAAAAAAATTGCCCAAAATGTGATGAATGCTCTTGAGATTTGTACCTAAAGTTAATAGTGAAAAAAGAGATATTTATAATAATGTCAATTTAGTCATGACCTGTGATTTGATGATACTTATCTATCATCTAATGGTTTATATAGAGTGAAAAACAATAACCTATAAAAACTTTTTAACGTAAGCCCATAAATGGAGCTTGAATCATACGACCATAGCCTAAGGGCTGTACAAATATATTTAATTTATTATAATTTATTTTCGATCATCTACATTTTGCCCCATAGCGATATGTTATGATTTAGAGCAAAACATCACGTCTTATTATTATTATTATTATTATTATTATTATTATATATTCAAGAATAGTTTATTATTATTATTATATTTTATTAATAAAATATATATTATATTTGTTTTTATCATTTTATTTCTTTTATGTTTAATCACGAACTTTAGGTTTTTCTTTGGCTACTTAATGATACTTGCTTTTTATGATTTTTTGCAAAATTGTTACCATTGGATTAATCATATTGTTTTTCCATGATTTATGTTTTTCAAGATTTGAGCAGGACTGAGTATGATAAATGTCTCTCGACATGTGGGGCCTACAATGCAAACATATGATGCGAACATAGAATGATAACATGTCATTCTTCATGGAAGGGCAAAAGACTTGCATGTCTGCCCCCCAAGGTCGTGAGGAGGCGCAAGTGTGCCATCCTTATAAGGGATGACAACATGCCCTCCTTATGAAAAGGCGACGATGCCCTCCTCTCAAGGAAAGCGGGCATGCCCCCTATGCCTTTATTGCAAGGGAGGGTAAGCATGCCCTCTTCAATAGAGAAGGCGACATGCCCTTCATGCTCTCCTCGTGAGGGAGGGCAAACGTGCCCTCCTCGTGAAAGAGGTTGACTCTACTATCCTCATGAGGAAGGATAGGCATGCCTTCCTTTTAAGGGAAGACAAACATGCCCTCTTACAAAGGAGGGTAGCGCTGCCCTCCTCGCAAGTTAGGGTAGGCGTATCGTCCTTGATAGGGAGGGCAAACATGCCCACCCAACACCTTCCTTCCTCACAAGGGACAATAAGAGACAAATTTCTCTTTTTCTCTTCTTTTTTTAAAGCATATTTTTTTTTATGAAACATATAGAATGGTTGAGTTCATTAAGTAAGTTTCTATGAGGCTATTCTCCCCCTCGATGTATGATGCAAATGTGTTTAAAACATTATGCCTTTCCCACTGCAAGTGTTATGGACCATCTTGGGATGGTATGTCCCCCCTGAACATGTGAAGTGGGCAAGTTTAAGGTGTCACACCCTCATTTAAGATGTGAAGTGCATAAAATATTTGAGCAAGACCACATATGATAACATCTCTTGACACATGATATATATATATATATATATATATATATATATATATATATATATAAGAGGCTTAGTGACAACATTTTCTATTGGTAAACTTAACGACGAGAATAGAGATAGAATTTTTCTTGCTAAAATTCTATTGCTATTTTTTAGTTATTTTTAGCAACAAAAAATTTGTTACTATTTCGTCATTAAGTTTAGCTATTAAATAGCAACAAAATTTTAACGATGAAAAATTTCATAACTAGAGCCAACCCTTAGTGAAATCAACCTAGTGACGAATAAATTTGTCGCTAGGCAGGATTAGTGATGGAATCTATTTAGTTAACGATAACGAATTTTGTCATCACATTTTTATAGTAACCTCTTGTGAGCGAGGAGATGGGTAAGTAGTGTCGGCCGACCCCACCTTGCTAGGGTGAGATAGTAATGCCTTCTTGCTTTGTGGGGGATGGTAAGCAACGTCTATCTTTTTTACAAAGGAGGGTAGATGACTTGTCTGCCTCGTAAGGGATGGCAAGCAGTGCCCGCATTCCTTATAAGGGCAGGCAGACAACATTTACCTACCCCTCAAGCGTGAGAGTGGAGTGCATGTCTTCCCCACAAGGGTAGGCGTACAGTGCTTGCCTCCCTTATAGGGGTGGCATGCAACGTTTATCTTCTTACGAATGAGGGTGTGCCTGCCTTGTATCTCCTTCTTTATGGGATATGAGGATTTAAGTATGTTTCTCCCGTGAGAGAAAGAGCTTGTCATACCTTTTATATGACAGTCACATCAGAGATCTACACTGTTTTTTTTTTTTTAAAAAAAAATTGAATAAAAGACTTAAAAGTGCTTTATGTTGCCTTCTATATAGGAGAAACCTTTCATATAGGGAAGATCTAATAGTGCATTCTATGTAGAAGATGGCTTAATGATGCCTTCCCTATAGAAGAGGTCATAACAATATTTTTTGTATAAGAGAGGGTTTACCAACGTTTATCATTTAGGAAATGGCTTAGCGATATAAGGCACCACTTAGCCTCATCCTAATGGTACCTTTCGTATAGGAGAGTTTACTGACGTTTTTCATTTAGAAAAGGGCTTGGCAGTGTCTTTCATGTGAGAAAGGGCTTAGGGGTGCTTTCCATATAGGATAAGGCTTAGTGGTGCCTTCCATGAAAAAGAAGGCTTAGTAGTGCCTTTCATGAGGGAGAAGGCTTAGTAGTGTCTTTTATGAAGAGAGGGCTTAGAGGTGCATTTTATGAAGAAGAGGGCTCAGAGGTACCTTCCATGAAGGAAAGGGCTCAAAAGTGTGAAGGAGATGGCTTAAAGGTGTCTTCCATGAAGGAGAGGACTCAATGGTGCCTTTCATGAAAGAGAGGGCTCAATCGTGCCTTTCATGTAGGAGAGGGCTCAATCGTGCCTTCCATGTAGGGGAGGGCTTAAAAGCATTTTATTTTGGCCTTTTTTTTTTGTCAAATAAGAGTTAATTCATTCAACAACATATGGTTGGGAAATTGCAAATCACAAGTGTTGCATTGATTACATAACTTTGGCAGATGATTACATGAAGCCTTTCTTTGAATACAAAATAGGAGGGTCATTAAGTTACCATATAAGAAAGTGTCTATTGGACCTTAGATATCATCACAAGTAGTATGCCTTCTTCCCGTCTAGACATGTGAAAGATTCAATACTGTTTCTATCCCAAACACTGCCATTATGATGTCTTTTTTACTATTCCTACTACGTGATCTTCTCTTCCCTTTAGCATCATTACCTTGCAAATCCTCCCAAGTGGGTAATGTAGTGCCTTTTGGTTAAGTAATGGCTACTTCCCCTTCTTCAACAAACTCATTAAAGAATCTAGTTTCAGCAAAATGCGTCTCGCATACGTCAAAGGACCTTTTGGTAATAAGGATGTAAATATCTTATCCCTTATAATAACCTTTTATATATTGGTGCAAAGTAGATAATATGAGGTTATGCTCATGGAACCACTTCCTTCTCAAGAGAAGTTGGTATAACACTAGAGCATTAAGGATGTGAAATACAGTGGGCTTTCTAATACCACCTACTATCAAATCAATAATCACATAACCCAAAGTTTATAAGGATGACGAGTCAAATTCAAAGATTCATAGGTTAGTGAATGACATCTTCTTCTCTTTCACCAATAGTTTTGAAAGTGGCAAATGGCATAATGTTTATAAAGGAGCCATTATCAATGAATGTTCATTTGATGGGATATCCATTCACTATGCCTTCCACATACAAGGGACAATTATGATTCCAATCATTGTCACACATATCTACCTCGGTGAATATGATTGCATGTTCGTGAATCTTTACTATGTTCCCTAGTCTTTAGTTTACCATGACGCATTCCTTCCCTTGGAACTGAGAGATGCACGTGAAGGCAATGACAATAGCTTTCTTTACCTTTTTTTTTTTTTTTTTTTTTTTTTATAAAAACCCACCTAATCCATAAAGTTCTTGTAGTTGACACTCTTTATGAGGAATTCAATAGTGTTTTTATGCAATGACAGTAGCTCTCTTCATTTTTTTTATTATAAAAACCCACATAATCCATAAAGTTCTTGTAGTTGACACTTTTTATGAGGGATTCAATAATGTTCTTAATAATCTTCTCCTCTATCCTTTCATGTACGTCCTTTTTAGTAATAGGGTTTGAGTCAAGGCATGAATGATCATATTAGCTTAAGCATGATTAGAATCATGCCTAGGTAGAGCATTAGTATGCATGTTACTTTCCCTAATTATTAACACTCCCTCTTTGACTTTCTTAAAGAACAACCTTTTTAGCGTGCGATAGTCCTTGGTAGGATGACCAACTGTCCTATGAAATTGACAATACTTTGGATTGACTCTTTCTTGATCGGTTAACAACTTATCTCTTAGAGAAAGGTCAAAATTTCTAACATTAATCTATTGATCTAGAATGACATGCATTTTGTTCATTGCACAGGGGAATGAAGGTGCATCATGATTTAGTATGTCGTGAGCTCTTTTGAATAAGGTGTTAGGCCTAGCTTTCTTACCCCAATTGCTCTCCTCTTCTTACTGCACCAAATTTACTATGACTTCCCTAATTTGGAAATGCCCCCTTCAAACCTTCTTTCTATCACCGTATTGCTCATCCTCCTTGCGTCCTCCACCAAAGATGCAAAGGTGGTAGTATCCTTTGGGTTTTCTAAGTGTATTTGATACTCGTTGAACATGCCTTGAATGCAGGTTTTCACAGCTTCTTTCTCATTAAAACCATTCTGAGTATTTAAAGTTTACACACATAAGCGCCCAATAAGCTCCTTCAGTCCCTCATTAGGCTTACGGTGGACTTTGCTCAAGTCAACCATTTTGACTTGCTCGTGGGTGGAAAAGAACTTTTCTAAGAAGAGTTTGCATATCATGCCCCATGACTCCACTGACCCTAGCGCTAAGTTGACATACCAAGTGTATGCCTTATCGGTGAAGGACTTCAATTCATCATCAAGGTTATACACTCCTAACGTCTTTATGAACTTCACAATGTGCTTTTTAGCATTGCCTTTTGTTCCATTGAAAAAGGTGAACTTTGGGCTCGTGTAGTCTTTGGGGAATGGCTTAATCGCCACATGAGGGGGGGGTATACAAACTTAAAGTCATACATAGGATATGAGGCTTGCTCTTGTATCCCCTTATTTTATATTTCCTCCAAAGTCACATATGGGGTATGGGCAGCCTTGAGAGTGGAACCAGAGTGATTCCCTTCCTTCATTTGAGGTGATAGTGGATGGATCATATAAACCTCTTCATTTTCTTTTTGAGGTTGACAATTAAGGTCTTAATGTGACCATAAAGAAGTTTCTTTCTCAACTTCTTGATCACCATTCATCTCGCGAGTTTAGTGATTAGGAGTAAGGTCGTCGGGTTAGGGCACTGCAAGTAGATCAGTTGGAGGTAAGATAGTCTGACAGCCTAAAACACTAAAGCAAAAGACTCTTAACTTACTGGCTACAACAATAGTTTCTTATAAGGTGCGGGCTTACTCTTGTAAGAGTAATAAAATCTTATCCTGCGAAACTTATGATTTCTCTTGACTATCTCTAAAGGCTTAGAGTAAGGCTTTTATAACAGGTGGCAGGTCTAGTGAATGGGATTATTAAGGCTTCTATAGCGGGTGGCAGGTCTAGTGAATGGGATTATTGCATTGTCTTAACACTCATCCATATAGGAATTTTGAGCACGCGAGGTGTTAGAGGCTTGACTTCCCTTCCTAGTGATAGGCATGAGAGTGCTCACTACCTTCTTTAGTGGAGTCGCCAAAATGTAGATGTAAGTGTTGGTGTGTCTGGATAATGGATGATTTGGGGCTGGAGGGGTGTGTAGTGATAGGTAAAGTATGTAGTATTGGATAAAGTGTGTTTGGAGTTGAAGAGAGTTGGCGTCACTCCGTGCCCAATGATGTAGTGCTCAAGGGTAATGGTACTTAGAAATGACAAAGGTATGATTGAAGGGGAATCATAGGGGCTAGTAGGGCAAATGTTTAGTGATTCTAGAAAGGAAATTGCCCAAAATGTGGTGACTGCTCTCAAAATTTATGCATAAAAACTTGTCTTGTTAATAGTGAAAAGAAAGATATTTATAGTGTTATCAATTTAGTAATAACCTGAGATTTGATGACACTTGTCAATCATCTAATGATTTATATAGAGTGAAAAGTAATAGGCTATAAAAACTTTTTAATATAAGCACATGAATGAAGCTTGAATCACATTGACATAGCCTAAGACTTGTACAAATATTTTTAATTTATTATAATTCAGTTTCAATCATCTACAAGAACATATGTTCTATTTAGTTCAAGGAAGACATCCTAACTACATTAATCACTAACAAGATTCAAAATTCCTACATAAATGAAACGATTATCACTTGTCCTCAATAATACTAGATTTGCGGCCTTGCCTGAACCACATATATGACTCCATCTTTTACCACCCCTTCAATATCCTGAGGGCAACCATAAAGGCCTTCTATGATTTTTCCGGCCCTGGCAATTTTTGAGAAAAGTGATGCTTGGAAGGCCTTATCAACTATCATGCGATCACTGGAGTAGTCTAATACAACTTTCACCTCTTCATCGATGAGTACACTGCATTGATTACAACATCAGATGATAGCATGGAAAATTTCTGCAGTATATCATACCAGAAAGCCAGAAAGGGACTAACGTGTTCCATAAAAAAGGGGGACTAACATGTACAAGAAGACTGCAAAGAAGCTACTACCACTAGGTGTGGAAGGTCATTTCCCTCCCTATAAATAGCAACCCACCTTGAACATCAACCAGGCCATGTGTGAATGCAGTTTGATCCTAAACAATTTTATCAATCCTCCATACCAATTATGAAATATTGAGTATTGGCTCAATTTAGTAGAGAGGCAACTATATAAAAGTAAATGACTTTAAAAAGTAAATGGAACTCCAGAACCAGACCTGTCATAAAGTCCAGCTCCTGCATATCCTTCTAGATTTCACCATTCGAGTCTGACCTAAACAAAACAGACTGCTTGCTGTACAGCCCTATATTCTTGCTAGGATAACCAGTAACCTGAAATTCAGATTCCCAGTTAGGTTTTTCTCATTGATGGAAAGATAGCTGAAGCATCCTTTGATCTGGTAAGCTTGCATATTAAAGTAATTCACATTTATTTGGCAGTTCATCCAGGTAAAAAGAGCATATACTGAAACACGGACAAGAAGACATTGGACTTAAGATTGTTTTTCTTGGTGATGTAGCTCATAGCTCATCCTGGCTATGCACTCGCCAAAGTCTCTCCCCAGCCCTTCACAATCTGTATATTTGCATGCAGTATGAACAGCAAGAGATAAAATATCAATCTACTGATCTAGAGCAGGGAGGAAAGGCTTACCTCCGTATACATCTCTGAGGCATCACCTGATAGGGGATTCTTTGTGTTAATGACAAAAGCATAGTCACCACAAATAACTTCTTGAACCAGTACAGCCATGCATGGACTATCATGGTTCAAGTTAGCTTTTCTACAGCTGACATATGCTCTTTCATTCCACTTTGAAGCCCAAACCTGGGAATAATATATTACACTTAGTGACAGAAAGATGATAAAATATTTAAGATAAGGGTACTAAATAGGTATGATTTTGACAATATCAGTAAACAACGTACAAAACAATTAAATCTCTTGATACTAAAACAACACAAAGTTCCAGTCCCTGAAGTGTTGAAGTACTGAACCACAAGGAATTTTTTCGTACTTTTCCTTGTGTGATCAATAAGTTTTTTGGCAAAACAAAATATGCTGAATCCCAAACATCAGAATAACTTATGATGGTACCAGGCAAGTATTAGCATAGTTAACAAGTGAACATTTAATAGGAGATAAGTTTATATATTAAAATTACAAGGGATAAAGGTGGCCTCATTTGTCGAATAGGATCTTGTATAACCTGAAGTTTTGTAAAGTCACCACCCAGTACAGATCTGTAAATGCCAGAAATCCTGATAGCTATGTCCTGAAAGAAAATAGTGTATTACAAGTTTATTTGAAGTAACTAGACAACCATATCTCTTGGTTGCCATGTTTCTAAATTTCCATGTGAGAAGCCAATAACAGACACGCGATAAAGAAAAAAAATTCCAAATTATCCAGGCACTTATTAAATTAAGAAAATTGTTATGCTTTATCCTTACTATGCTATTAATATCGTAGTCCTATACATGTATATTTCATTGGCAGACAAAATAGATGAACATGCAATACAGGAAAATATTATCATAGATAATTCATTCATGTACATAAGATGCAAAATCAAAATTAGCTGTGTACAAAGATTAAAGACCACTATGAAATGGCAAAAATTCTTCTTGGAAAAGCAATCATTACCTTGCTAATATCTTCTGAGAGAACAGACTCAAAGGTTCCAAATGGTTGGGCGACCGAAAGAGGAATTTTAATCCATGATGGTACTCTCTCTCTCCTAAGAATTTGATATTACAAAATTTTGCACCAACCTATGACATAAAGTCACCACAATCATAAATCGAGGCTTTAACTGAGAAATTATAGTAGTTAAGTGCAATGCAAAAAACTCATCATTTGATAGATGTAAAAGTATTGTTTTATTAAAATCTTATGTACAATAAATTACACAGTAAGTCAGAATATTAACAAAGTAGCTAAAATATCCACTTCTGCCTTGTATTGTGCCCCAAAAGTGTTTGGCAATGATCAGAAAATGTTCATTAACCCATTGGATTAAAGACATTGAGTCTGCAATGGAAGCATAAAAAAAATTACATGATCAAAAGCATATGATTGCAGTGCATCTTCAAATTACAAACAGAGCAAGATCAGGTTCATCAGTACTCGCTACAAACTTTGCGATAAAAGGGATGGCAATACAGGACCATTAAAGATATGTTGTCCCCAAATGTATTAGCTTCAATATTATAAGAGGTGGTCTATTTCACCATCTCCTATTGTTTCAAATCAATCCTAAGGGGATGATCAACCCAATAAAAAAAAAAAAACAAGAAAAACACAAGGGAACGAACCTATTATAATTACCATTGCCATTTAACTTGTTAACACTTCTCATTGGGAGTGAATCTGAAAACATATGAGGCAAACCAACAACACATGCTTGCTTTAAAGAATTATTAAAAAAATGTCAAAGTCTACTACATCTTTAAATGCATGGAGGCCATCAATAAGCAAACAACTTATCTAAATCCACAACTGCAATTAAGTTGTTGTCATTCCATTTCAGTAGGAACTGCAACAGCAAATTTCCCAGAGAAAGTCTTCCTTTTCAAGGTTACTGCCCGTAGAATGAAGGCAGACACAGAGGAATTAAGTGATAAATTTTGAGCTACTGATTTCACTGCAAATGAGAGAGAACCAAAGCCTTTGGAATTTGAAGAAAATGGAAATGTAATAGTCAAGCATGCACTCAAGTGGCCTACCTGATAATCAAATTCATAGACTTCATGCTTACTGATATGGCTTTTCCTTCCTTCAGCTTCAGATTCCCTAGAACATTCTGATCAAAACATGTGGCAAAGCACACCTGGTCCATGCTTCTCTAGTTAAATGTCACATGCTGGTTTCTTAATCCAAGAATAAAATCTCTATAATATATTGAAACTGCGTACAACTTCATTAAATGAAATTTAGCAAATGCATATGCAATATGTGGTGAAAGGTTACTCACCTTACAGTTTCTTACTCTAATAGAGACATGTGACAGAATGTCTGGCATATCATGTGTTAATACAGCAACAACTCCATCAGGAATCTCCTCCTCCCAGTTACCCTCTTTGCAATGATGACAGTTGGCTTCCTGAAAACTTTGTTCTGAATGGTAATCAAGTCATGAACAGAAGTTACAAAACCACACACCTCCACTGGGCTGATAATCTGCCAACTGTCAAACACAAACTTTAGCATAGTGAGACCAAACCCCATAAACCATCAGAAAGAGACATTTAAAACCTTAAGCTAACTTCAGTGATGCAATTCAAAATGCTGGGACGACAGGCCAAACAAACTTAAGTTTGAAATAAAAATTTCAATCAAGCTGAGACAAAATATTAAAGTTATTCAGTGACTAATGGGTCCAAATAAATTCTTACCAGCCCAAATTCGCAACTTTTCTGAGAATGGGATCAAAACGATTGCTGAGCATGGACAGAATAGCTGCTGATCCTGCACTAATCAATTCCTCTGTAAAAATATCAATCTGACAACAGGTACAAAATACATGTTAAAAAAATCAAATAGCTTCCAAGAAAAGGCATCTCAGTATGAGTTAGTTCAACTTACCACCCATTTCTGTATACCAAGCAAATTACCAAGATACTGTGCACTGGGCTATACTTTTTTCCGGCATTTCTGAGACCTATCAGCAAGTATTAGCTGTAATCGATCAAGAATAGCCTTTGCTTGTAATGCCCACTGAGTATCATTTGGTTTATACAATCTGCGGACACGGTACCAATCCTAAGAGGAGCAGATCAACAGTGTTAGGAGAAAATAACTCTAGTGAGCTTCGAAACTTGAGAAACAAAAATAACTTTCAACTTGATTTACAAAAATATATGTATATATTAAGATGTTAGAACAATTAACTACAACTTAATCCAGAAAAGTAAAAACAAGAAAAGGTCAAAGCATTGAAGCTGAAGGAAAGACATTAGGCATACCTTTGTGCAATAAATGAGGTCTTCATTGTTGACGGTAGACAGGCATAAATTTTCAAGCACCAAAGACAGGTAGAACATGATATCTTATTCATAATTGCAACAAAGAAAATCACTTTTTTTTTCTCTTGCAAGCACACATTTTTTCTTTCATAAAAATATGAACTTTTAAAAACTATTTGTCCAACAAAATATGTAGGCAACATAGTTGAAAGTTTTACTGGCAGGTGGTCAAAGCTGAGATCTTTCAGTCCCCTTTCTATTGTTGTTCTAACAGCTGAACCCAAAGCAAGATCAAGGAAGAGTAAATCTTTTGCTCTTCCAGTTGATGTGAGCAATGCAGGACGAAGCTCAATCCGTGATTCCAGTAACTTCTGAAAATAAATTTAAACTATATATGAATACTTTTTTTTTTTAATTTGAGCAAATAATTTTCATAATTTGTTTGCAAAATAGAACCTCCATAAGTGAACAATATTTGTATCAGCCACATGTGCTCTGACAAAGTTCAAATACTCCTACCAATTGACAATCAAAATAAGACAAGTTATTTCTCATCTGAACTTCAGATACCACAGCATATAATACAGACTCATGGTTACATGAGCCACGCAAGCACACTCGCTCTGCATATTATGCACATACACATCGTCGAAGTTTAACTACACAACCAAAAGTCATAAAAATACAACTTACCTGCAAATTTAGTGACAACCTGCCAAGAGGAGGAACTTTATCAGCACTTGTGAAATTGTCACCCTGAAACATTGGTAGGAAAATTTTACCTAAAATATTACCAATTACCAAAAAGAAGGAGGATAAGAAAATGAAGGCCAGAAATTGGAAAATTCTCTTGAATACAATTACCTTGGAAAAAGGACCCAGATAAGTTTCAATGGAAGATTCAAGGTCAGCACCTGAGTGAACAGCCTAACGCATTTGGACAGAAGTAACAAAAGTTATGAATTGTCATTCTGATATACAATGTATGATTGCATCAGATTTAATAAATAAGAGAAACCTGGAAGCCTTATTAGGTTAGGAAGAATGACAAATATCTCTTGCCAGTGACTAGAGATGGCAACAGGTAGAGTATGGGTAGGGTAGTGTTATATCCTTACTCATATTCAAAGAGTTGTATGTCTACCCATACTTCTATGGGTAAGAAATATTAAATTCATCCCCAAACCCATAAAGTTTTAGTTAACCTGTGGATAATCCATTATCCAAATAGTTGCCAAAATATTTTTAAAATATATGTATAAATTAAAATATAAAGTATACAATTACTAATTTACAATAACATTTAATTAAAATAATACATTATATTCAAATAAGTCGTAATTAAAAAATTAAATAAAAAACTACTAAAATACCAAAAAATTTGAATAACTTTAAAGTCTATTCAATTCTCCAAATGCAATATATTCGATATGTTATAATTAATATGTTCAATTACATAATCTATAACATTGTGTGTCTAACTTAAAGGAAAAATATTGAAAATAATTAATACTCTCTCCATTTCATAATATCTGTCTTTTTAGAGTTGTGCATTTAGATTAAGAAGGTAATTAATTAAAAATAATTTTAATTAATATTGACTAATATATTCCTAATTGTCTTCAACAAAAACTCTCCAGTAGCACTAATAGGAAAACATTTAATTAGAAGAGAGATAGGAGATAATGATGAGGGCAAATTTGAAAAACAAATAATTAATATTACATTGACAATATATAATGACACTTATATCGAAATTTTTTTTTTTTCTAAAATGGCAGCTATTGTGAAACAAAACAACTGTTATTTATACTTTCATCTGTTTCAAAATATTAGTCGTTTTAGAAAAGAAGTGTTGTTTCAATATAATTTTTATTTTATCATTCCAATGTAATATTAATTGTTTGTTTTCCAAATATACCCTCATCATTATCTCCTCTCTTTCTCTTCCTCTAATTAATTTGGTTAAAAATAAATTAAAGGTATGTTTATTCATATTAATTGAAATTATCCCTAATTAATGACTTTCTTGATCTAAGTGCATAACTCTAAAATGACAAATATTATGAAATGGAGGGAGTATTAGTTAGGAATATATGTATGCGTCTGTATATGTGTGTGTGTATATAAGGCACAAATATGAGTTTGAGTACAGATAAACTTGATAGTATGGGTAAGGTATGAGTATGGGCATGAGCAAGGTACTATACCATCCATACTCTATCTAAACTCAATTCTATTTTTCTTAGGTATGGGTTTATCTATACCCATTATCTAGTCAACCTGGGAATTACCTAGTTGAGTGGATAGGATTCAAATAGATACTCACGGGTAAGATACAAATTGTCATCCCTACCAATAACTCAATTTTGCCGCAAAGGACATTAAATAGTTGGGTGTAAAATGTACTAGAATTTTATCTAGATAACAATTGTGCAAGAACATGATAACATTAAAGTAAATAATACTCATCATTTAGTAATGCAAATATTCTATCCCAATACAAAAGCTTCCAAGTTTATATAGTAAGACATAATACTGGTAATTAATGGCATGCATAATGTGCAAAGCTATGGGTGTAATCGAGTTGAGTTGAGTCGAGTTGAATCCTGTTAGACTCGAGTTTGAGCTCGACTTGAAAACACGAAACTTGATATCGAACTTCAATTTTTTAGCTCAACCTCGATCTCGATCAAGTACTCGAATACTCAAACTCGAGTAGCTCATACTCGAGCTTGACTCAATTAAACTCGTTTAATTTATATAATTTTTTTTTGTGCATTCTATAAATCAAAATTTGAGTTCGGATAAGCTCGATTAAGCACAAATCGATTAAACTCAATTGATAATACTGCAAATATAACTAAACTTGATTAGGTTCGCGAGTCTCTCGAGGTGAATATTTTGACACTAGAATTCTGCTCGCTCAGTTTCTCGAGTAGCTCGAGCTCGGCTTGATTAATTTCAAGTATTTCTTGAGTTGATTTTGAGTAGTTTGCGAGTTAACTTGATTCGTTTACACCCCTATGCAAAGTTGAATAGATAGATGAGAGAAAATAAATTTCAATTATTGAATTTGTCAATAATTGATGCTCATATTACACTTCAATACTAAATGAAGCGCAAAACAAATACTCCACAATATACCTTTAATGTCTTCAAGTACATTGTAAGGTCACTATTAGACCTTCCTTTGAATTAGAATTGAAATGAGGCTCTAACACAATTGGACGGTTATAACTTGCAAGCTTCTCTCTTGTAAGACCATTTGCATTTAATGTTTGGCAATAAATGTCAATTCTAAAGCCACATCTCACATAATTTAAGAGTGCCCATTAAAAAGTATAATTAATTGTTCAAAATTAGACAATTGCATCTTACAAGTACAATTTTACAAGATTAATTGAAGGAACAACATTTTCAGCTAGTCTAAGGCTTCCTTTGTTTCATGGAAAATAACTTGTTTGAGAAAATATTTTCTGAGCAATATATATTTTGGTGTTTAGAATATATTACAACAAATATTAATTTTCTTTTGATTTATAAGATTATAAGAAAATTTAGACCATAAATATTTTATATTTGTGTTATTTATTGTTTAATATAAGAAAAAAATACATTAAAAACGAAAATTTTTATGAGTCTCACTCATCTTCGATGACAGTTGTTGGCTGACGATGATCGGCAATGAATATTGATAGTGAAAGATAACCAGTGATAATAAATAAAAGTGTTTATATGATTTATTTTTCATTTAAATGATTTTGTCAAACTCTGAAAATGACTTTCGATTTTTAAAACGGAAAGTCATTTTTCTGAAAAATGACTTAGTTTTCCCTTTGACTTAGAAAAAAATTTCCATTGACTAATTTTCCTATATGCACCGAACAATAAAAAATGCAAAAAATATTTTTCTGGAAAATGTTTTCTAAGAAACAAACGGAGTCTAAATCTTAGAATAGGTTCTCAATGTGTACTTCAGCTGAAGTTTTTACCAATTAGCATTATTTGAATCCATTTTGGGAAGGAGTAGTTAACATCTTTTAGGACTCTAATCTTGATGACAGAATTAGAATTAACTTTGTTGAATGAGGAGCAATAAAAAAACATTTTCGGTAGGACTAGCTATCATCTATATTCACAAGTAAATAATTTCCAAATGTACTTAATATGCATGAGTCACAACAGAAGTCTAAAGCATATCTGTAATCCAGCAGCTAACTATGTCATCTACTTGATCTCTTAACTGAATCAATACCAGTCTGAAACTAAACATGGATAACTGCACTGTGCACTCAGGAGAGAAGTAAAGAGCAATCATACCTCGCAGATTATCACATCATCTGGGCTACTGTTATTGTGCGACTTTTGGTGCCACTCCTCCATTATGCCGGTCTTGCAATCATTATTTCTCTGATGGTTGAATAGCAGGGAGAGAATGATTTTTGCATGGTTGATACAAGTTAAATAACTTATGCAATACATTTAATGAATGTACCTGAAGCACAAGAATTTCATCACGAATTCTCTGCCCAACATCTCCTGGACCTCCACGTCCAACACATAACATAATTAATCGAATGATTTCTCTATCCTTTGGCCGCTTCAAGTACATCCATTGTAGCAAATTGGTGAACTTATCCCGAGCTTCACTAATTTCCTGGCGGAACCAAGGCAGTTATAACAAGTCACTATACCATAACACACTTGATGTAGCAACCTTTCATCATATTTTCCATTCTAAAATCTAGCCTTACACCATAAGCAAAAACTAGAGTGCATAAAATAAAATAAAAATAAAGAGGTAATGGAAAACCATGACACTTGGACAAGAATTTGTCCCAGGCAGATACAGAAAAGTGAAAAAGACCAAGTCCAAATTCATACACAACATTTTCTTTTCAACTGAACATCATTACCATCAGAGGCATATTCCTACTTTGGAATTTACTGGTAAAAATAAAATTTAATATAAGAGCTTACTATGAAAAAAGGATGAAAGGATACAATACTGTATATATCATGCACAATATGCTGCAACCTGCTTGATGAGGACGTAAATTCTACAAAAATCTGCAGTACTTGGGTAAAGGCCCCAATATTGCCAAGAAATTTGCCTCCTTAAGGCAACAGAAGTGACATTCTGACTTCCACAGGACATGCTGATCTTTCTTATCCTTCATTGCGTTTTACTTGAAAACTTCCATCTTGTTTGATCATTAATTATTTTTGGTGAATGCAGAGGAAACCAAGCAAAACTCTATCAGGTCCCTGCTAGAGTTTTGTGCATTTGCTTTGTGATCCTACTCTTTAGAGTTTAGAAGTTACAGTGAATCATTTATAGATGTTTAGACTAATATTATTCAATATTGCTGAGGGTTACAGCAGAGCATATGGGATTCAGCATAGATACTTGATTTTGGTTGGTTTAACCGTGCACCCAACACCCTCCCTTCTCCAGTCTCTTATTTGTGAGTCAAGGCAACAGGTTGCCTTGCTTCTACTCTTATTTGGAAATAACTCGTTAAGAGCTTTCCACTTCTGGTCCATAGTTGCTGATCCCAAGTATGCCTTATACAATATATGTCTCTAAGAGAAGAATAACTGACTTTAATGAATTGATTGAAAGAGCATAATGTTACACTCAGACTACAGAATAGTAGACCACTAAAGCCTAATATGCATAGAAATACATATAAAGCAATCAAGTAAAAGAAAAATAAAAAGGGCAAATTACACTAAGTTCCTGAAACTTCGTTTGTGGTCAAATGCACATGAAATTGGATGCACTAGAATATAGATAAGAGATCTAACACCAGGAGTCAAGATCACGGGAAAAAAACATTCAAGCTACAAGTAAAAGTTACCGAGGTTTCACATCGTAGTTCTTGCTCCATGTGAGATGCCTGCAGTCCGTGAACCTTAACCAGACCAATATGCCAACAATGCCCAGTTCCCTTTCAAATTTACAACATTCTGTCAATTCTGTTGGAATGTTGAACCTGTGTAAATTAGTAAACACACAAGAATCTCAGTAAACAAACCATTGAAAAGGCACTGTAAACTTTTTTTTTTTTTTTTTTTTTTACCATACCAAGTTGACATTTTTTGTTACTCCTTTTTAGAGAAAAAAATATTTTAGAATATGCCAAGACACAGATCCAATGATAAGTTAGTACTGGAAAATCAGTATATTTATTGCGTTAATGACAGCATCAGCATCATATCTCAGCCTAACCTGTGCATCAATGATCTTTCAGCATCATTTTCTCTTCGATATATTTCATCAAGTAACCATTTGACAATGTCTTTCCCATCCCCCTTCCAATCATCCTGCACAGAATATACATAATTACAAGAACAATCTCACAGTAAAAGCACCATATGAAATGAGGATGCAACAAACAAGTAAATAGCTCTTTTGGCAGAACCACAAAAAAAAAAAAAGCCACCTCCCAGCATAATAGAACGGAAAGCTTCCACACACTTTAAGCATGAAAAATTTTACAGAATATTAGGACTACTAACAATAGAAGGGATTTAATATTGGGGATTATTCAGGACTTTTGTCATAATTGTAAACTATTTAAAGGATCTAAACAGACATATTTTAGGTGTAGCCCCTGTTCCATAGCATTTGTTTTGATCAATGCCATTGCTATCAGCCTAAGGAAATAATCTTTCAGTAGTTAATTATTTCCTTAATTTGAGACAATGTTGTCTCAAAGAATAATTGATAAACACATATGCAACCACACCATGAGGATCCACAAGTTCTCATGAAGATGCATACCTCTCCCCAACACCCCCACCCCCCCCCACACCAAACAACATGTGGAAGAATGCATCAACTGACAAATATATTGGCCAAGTAAAAATGTTAGTTCAAGATTGGAGAAAAACAATACTTTTCCACTTGAACTGATTGATTTCAGGATAATAGAGAAGTTTGCTCATTTATTCTTTATCCAAGATCCACCAGTCCAGATCCCAAATTGGATACCCAAGAAATTTCGTTGCTGCAGATTAATATCTACAAGCTTTTTTTAGGGGGTTGGGGATGTGGTGTTGATAGGAGTTAGTTCAAATCACTATGCTTATAGGTGTTACATGGGATGCGATTATTGAAAGGAAAAAAGCATAATCCAATAATCAAAACTCAATTTGCTATAAGTACCTGAAAGAATCCTCTCCCAATTGATATTTCAGTGAAATGAGTCTGACATGCACCGGCAAGAAGTTTTGATCTTTCAGGCAATACAACTGATGGAGGGGCCTGTGATCAGTGAGGAAAATTGACAATGAGGTGAAGTGACATTCGTGCAACAGCACAAAAAGGCAAATATGATTTCAAGGTTATTCAGTTTTTTATGATGCAAATCTAAAAAATAAGGAGCAAAGAAACTCACCAACCATTCCCCAGGTGAAAACTTTGATACACCCCAATGAAGAACTGAAGCACCTTTGGCGTTCATAACTACCAATATGTGAAGGTCACCCTTAAAGATTCTACTAAGGACCTGTGGACATCAAGGATTCAGGAGACATCCAAATGCGAAATTATAGTGTATTTCTGAAGGCATTAGAATTGATCAACTGAAAATACATGTCTGCACTTCGTAGTATATCAAACGTATGTCAGCAACCATGGAATTCATTCGCTAAAAAATTAATCAATTTCATCCAATTATAAAATGGAGCGGAATTCCATCTATTACTAGAAAGCATGTACAATAATCTAAACCATCTCCAATAAGTTCAGAAGGTTGACCATGTTTCATATGTCAATATTCAAGAACGCCTTTTTGCATAAAAAAAAATCAAAATTTGAAACCTTCAAATAATACTAACCACTACCTCATAGTTACTGACATGATGATTCTGCCTTGATACCACTTTATCTCTAACTATAGTTCTCTCTACAAGATCCATTAAAGCTGAAAAAGGCATGTTAGTGTTTTTGGGATGGCCTGCAGAATGGTTCTGCAGCCACTGATCCACATTATGTCTTCTCCAGTAAGATGGCATTCCACATTTAGATTGACCTCTGCTATCATTAAGCATTTTGATGAATGCAGACATGCAACTATTTTCTAAATCATTCAATGAAATTCCTTTAGTAAGCCGACTTTGGAGTTCTCTCACAGCATCATCATAATCTTGCTGCAAAAGCTGATGGAGCTAATATAAAAAAATAAAGCCAAATTGACTGATATTTCTGCAAGACTATAAAAATCTTGAATCCCTTCCTCATTCAACAGCTAAAATAGAACATTATGAGATTAACCGTATAACCACAACAATCAAAATATTGAGAATAGTTTATCACATTAAGCAAACTGCACACAAATTTCTTATGCTCATGTTATGTCTCAACACATCAGTCATTAGCAAAAACGGGACATTGGCACAGACAAGATGTTAAAATCATGTCAAAACAAATGGAATGTGAAAAAAATACTGTTCAATCATTCTCAAAGTTAATTAATCAAAAACACCAGAAAAATGTCAAAAAATAGACTGTTTCTGAAACCAAGAAAAAAGGTCTGATGACTCCTTTGCATTTTATTCCTAACCAAACCATTGGCCCATATTTTAAAGAATGGAGTCTGTAGGTAAAACAGCAACCAAAAAGAAGTACCTTTTGTTGTTGTGGAGAGCTCACTGGTCTCCCCTTGCTTTCCCAGATTAGATATGCCTTGCGGTCTATCAAATCTTTTGAAATGGATGGGTGAACAGTACATTCATCATGTTCAGGTAGATCAATTCGAAAATTCCCATTGTTCAATTTCAACCTAAAAAACCATTTTTCACTAGATTTAAGAAATGCTTCAGAGGCCAGATGTACGTAGCAAAACAAAAAGGTAAGGAAATGGCAAACCATCTATTGTAGCTGCTGTCTTTCAAAACAAATTCTATAGACTGAAATTTAGGCCCTCGCAACTCAATATTGACTACATATGATTCTCCACTCTGCCATTGGATGAAAAAGTTTCACCAACGACAGGTTCAAGTACAGGTTATTCGGCTAACCTCTATGACATCCAAATGAACAACAAAAAGAGAATGCATGGTGAAGTTAGACCTTCGTAAATGGTGTCCCCAATGCACCTTGATTATAAGATTTTGTTCCGAGAGATTGTTGAGTAGGTATAAACCAATTCCTGCATAGGAAGCAGAAACCCAGCTGGGCAGTGGGTATAAAAGAATTAAGAAAAAAGAAAAGAAAAGATTTTGAAGTTCTGTCATTACGGGTTTCCATGATAACCACAAGTTCAATTCTCACATTGTGTCCATTCAAAGAACCTGATACATTTATTATTTTTTTTTTAAAAAAAATCAACTCATTTTTCTATACATGAAAAAATCACTCATAACTACTTTAGTATAAAAAAAATTATAGAAACTAATACCTGAAGTTGCATCCCATCCACGAGCTGGAAATGTTGAACTCGCGGAGCTTTCGAGGTTGCCATAACAGCACCGGATTATTATGCATATACAGTCAATAAATACATGACATAATTTTTTTTTTTTTTTTACAAAAATTCTCTGTTTATAGGCTTTCCAGTGTTCAATTCTTTCTTTGTTTTACCTTCCCGACGTCGACTTAAAAATCTAAGACGTGACTTAGTGTTAGGGTTTGTTAATAGTTGTCCGGTTCGATTTCTCAAAAATCGAAATGACGAAGGGGAATTCGGTGGCCACATCTTAGAATCGAATTCTGATTCTACTTTTTGAGAAATAAAAGTGGTAAAAGGCATGCTTTCCGATCAGATGCCCGCATTTGCCAGGGTGATGCAACTATTCATCCCCACTTGAGAATGGATTCTATTATCACGATTGACCATGATGAATTCAGGATAGAAAGATCTACAGACAGCACAGTGCAAAAGCAGAAGCAAGAGCTATTCAAAAAGGCCTGCATTTATAGAGGTCCGGAGTGGACTTAAACGGTGCGTTTAACTTAAGCGGTACGGACCGTGAAATGAAACGCTAAAGGGCGAATTTTCTTAGTTTTCTGGTAAACTTTTTGAAATGAAAATGAAAAAAATGAGTTTTATGTTTATTTAATAAAAATTTTAAAAATTTAAAATGAAAATTAATTTTTATATTTTTTTAATTTATAAAAGAAAACTAAAAAAATATCATTTTGATGTTTTTAAATAAAACATAAAAGTCTTTTGATAAGAAAAAATATCTATTATACACAAATGCTATTTGTAAAATCTTTATCAAATAGGTATTTTTTTTTATCACTTTTCTTACATATTATTTTTTAGGTAAAAGTTATGTCATATTTTTCCACATCATAATTTTGTAATATCATATAAAATATTCATTTTTTATTCTTTTCAATATCATAAGTTTATTTATTTTTATTTTTTTCTAGTTTTATACTATATATATATATATATATATATATATATATATATTACTTTCTATTCTCAACTTTTATTTTTATAATATAAAATATTTTATTTAAAACTTTTTCAAATGAGACATACAATAAAATAATTTTCTAACTATAATAACAAGATTAAAAAAATATGTAATCTAATTTAAAATGGAAAATAAAAAACTATTTTCTTTACAGGTAAATACGTTTTATAAATTTTCTATTTCATTTTCTTTGAAAATTAAAAAATAAAAATTCAAATAATTTTCTATAATTAAAAACATCCTAATGAAGTCAGAACTAAAATTTAAGTATTAAAATTTAAGAATTAAAATTTTTGAATGAAAAAATTGAATGTTAAACTAAGTGTTGAATAATTTAAATATTATTAAATATTTAAAATTATGAAGTGAGAATTTTATCATTTTCTTATTAGCTTAATGTTTTATAGTTAGATTTCCAAAAAAAATAATTTATAATTAAAAATAATTAATCTATACAGTATATACACGTCTAATTAACAAAATAAAGATATCTATATTAAATAAAGTAGGAATATCACTATACTTGAAAAAAGTAAAAAATATAATAATAATTTTATTTAGTAATTATAAATAATTATTTTGTAATAGTTATATAAATTTTATCTGCCTTCGTTATAATTGCTCGTGAATATTCATGACCCATTAACATTATCTTCTAATCTCCTTCTTCAAACTGATCTCCTTCTTCAACTATGATAAGAAAAATAAGGTTATAATCTAAAAATTTTATAAATGAAATTTTATTTTTAAATGAAATAAACAATATAAATTTCACTTTAAGATAAATTAAACTTTAAATTTTATCAATCGACAGCAAAATTAATGAAATACAATAATTATATAATTATATACTATAAAAAAATGTATTATGAAATTTTACATAATAACTAATTTTATTATGTCAATATATAATTTTTATATTTATATATAAATCAAATACAATAAAATTAGTGAAAAGGTAAAGAATTAGACCCAAAAAAAGGTACAAAATTTATACAATTATTTATTATTCTTTAATTTAAACATGCTAAAGAGAAATATTTATTATAAAAAATGATTAGCAAAAAATAATTATTTTTTATTATCTTATAAGTTAATCGTAATTTTAACCGTTAAATTATTAAAAATTTTATACTCATTGATAATTCAAACTAACCAATCATCCTTCACAACACTAAACCAAACAATCACAACACAACAATCTCCAACGCGCTTAGTTTGCACTTGAATCTGTCGAATTATAGCAGAAATAAACGGTGAATAAACGTTAAATAAGCACAAAAACAATACCACTCAATAACTGTTGGAAAACGTGTAATAATAATATTTACTCAGTTTTACAGTGTTCATCTTTTTAAAGTTTTGCGTTTAAATTACAAAATAATTAATTAAAAATAATTTTAAGTAATATTGATTAATATATCTTTAATTATATTTATTTTTAATTAAAATTTTATATTAATACTAACAAAAAAATATTTAATTAAAAAAGAGAATAAATAATGATAAGAGTAAATTTTTAAAACAAACAATTAATATTATATTGATAATATAAAATAACAATTATATTGAAATAATTTTTTTCTAAAATAATAAATATTATGAAACAAATGCAGTAATAATAATAATAATAATAATATACTTAATTCAAATTATTGCATTTTTTAATTGAAGATTTTTTCATTCATCTTCAGAGTTATGAAACTATTAATTAAAAATCCAGTTAAGGCTCCAATTAATCCAAAAGAAAGACCTAGTGACATCGTAACGTATAATGAGTTCCAATCAAAACAAATAAATAAAACCAGTTCTTAAAGATTCGGAAACACACTTCCAAATGTACATTTCTCATTTTTCAATCCATCCTAAAAGCACCATAAAAGCAACTCCATACAAGTATTCTAAAAGGCAATGACTATTTCTTTAACAAGTAAAACAGACCACCAGCTGAAAAGAGCTCTGGAAAAAAATTGGGTTCATACCACTGACAACTGTACATTAATTACAAAAATTGCACGCGATAACTAATATTAGAAAGCAGACACTAGCGTTATATAATTCGTGGTTTTCATGCTTTTAGGGCTAAATTTTGTGTCTCCACAAGAGTCTCATCTTCTCAATAGAAGAAATAAAAATGAACAAAGATACATTGTTGATACGGCAGCATGCACCATCATCAAATGTATCATCAAATAACAGTAGTTATGAGGGTTGATGGCTTCATATAGCTACAGTAGTTATGAAGGTTGATGGCTACATATAGCTAATGTTAAATCTTCCACAGTAGCTAAAACTCGGTTTCTTCCACGCTGCCATCCACCTTCACTCCCAAAGACAGAGGAATTTCTAAAACCTCATTGTGTAAGCAGCTTGGAGTCGCATGCCACTATCTTAACACGACCAACATGCTCCTGGGAATCCTCGCTCTTAAACAATGCATTCTGTAGTATGAAAGTCCAAACATTGTCGCAAAATCTGTAGGTGTGCAAATGTCCCTGGAACGCATAAGAGAAATATCAGCATTTCAGAATTCCATGCTCATGCAAAACAACAACCTATGATTTTTCTAAATTTAAGACATCTAATTGGAGGGCTTCCCAGATTTTAGACGCCCAAATTTTATGGATTTCAAGAACTGAAACAATATATCCACAAGGATATAGTTTCTCATTTGTAGCGATGAAGAAAAAAAAAGTGTTATTTTGACCTAAGAGATCACCAGTAGAATGTATTAATGATCTGGGCAATAATTCATACAAGACAACCTCATATGAGAGAGAAATCACATACAGTTTCACACTTATTCTCTATTTTTCCCCCACAAATAAACAGAGAAGGTGCCCAACAAAGGGATCAAGCAAAGGAAGCTTGCTGTAATCATAAAATAAATAAATGGATTCGGTTTTCAATTAGGGGTGCTCATTTGGTTAACTGCATTGAACCAAATTTCATACTAACTAAATTTTTTTCGCTTCTAAATGATTAAACAAACTGAACTGAATTGTGATTGCAAACAGAAACTGAAATATTTGGTTTGATTATTTATTATAACCTAATAATCAATATTTCTGAATTAAATATTATTACTTTTTAAATCATCAGCGAAAATTGTAATTCTAATAATATACTATTACTTAAAAAGTAAATTTTATATTCAGTCATTTTAGTTACCATTATAGAGGTAACTGAACCAAAAACCAAAAACCAAGTTCTACCATTGAAATAACCCAATCAGGTAATTCAGTTATAACTGAATAGTGAACAACCCAGGTTTTCATCCCACATTTTTAGACAACCTATCCTACATTTCTTGGAACAGAGCAGCCAAAATCCCAAATCACCAACCCCCCTCCCCCCCCCCCCAAAAAAAAAAAAAAAGCAGAATGCAGTTTCAAAAAATTGAAGTAACCAAGATTAATATACAATTTCAATGCAATGTCAAAGAAACAATCACATGAGAAGTTATCCCTTCTAAATGGTAGACTGTCCAGGTGAAAAGCAAGTCAATTTTTCCCCCCAACTGCACAGCCTCACTTCTGTATTCTATAGATTTGAGTCTTAATTTACTTAACTTTTGCTGGAGGAACAAGAATTCTTTCATTAGCACAAGCACATCGCTTTTCGTCAAAAACATGCATGACTTAACTGTGTTAGCCACATAAACATTTATGAAATTAACATACAAAGAAATGCTAATACTAATAGGCCCAGTTCACTTGATGAGCAATCAAAGTAGTATGATAAGAGAATAAAATATAAAAAAGATAATAAACTTAGGATCTTATAAATGCAGGCCCAACCCATCCTAAGTTATAGAGCTTTGATATTCAACTACATTTCCATAATTAATTGAAAATTCATGGAAATACAATATCCACACAACATTTAAAAAAAAAAAAAACCATAGTCAAAGCAAATTCTTATAAAACTGAGGATGCTCCAGAGATTCTAATTCCAACACCCGTAAGCAGTATACACAAAGCAGATGCTCTATAAATGCCCAATAACAGAGGTTCATAAATGATTAAACACATCCTGCACATGAATTAATTACTTCACCAATAATGTTGTGAGCATGAAAAAAACATAAACATGTAAATTTGAAAATGGCACACCCAAAAGCGCTTCAACTACACAAGATCCCTCAATGGAGCATTGGGAGCATATGCTCAAGCGTCCTAATCCTAAAACAACTGCATCAACACATTACCCCAATGGTGTAGAATAGCATAGTGATCTTTTTGCAAGATATCCTTATTAGTAAAATTCCATGTGATCACAATTCTTCCATAAGAAGCCCTAGTTCTTCTTCAAATAACTGTCATTTTGATAAGTCCAAATCACTAAGAGTTAACATATATCTTCAATTCAAGGTACCCAAGAAATGCTATGCACCATAGCCATCAAAGCTAAAGATGAGACACTACTCCAGAGGTCCAAGGGGCCAGCCTGCATAAGTTGCTAATACAGAATTGAATATTAACTACAGAGGAATGGAAGTCCACTTCACAGCTTTAAAATAACAAGGAGTAAAAACCACATGGTCTTAAACAAGAAAAAACAAAGACAACCACGTGCAGTTACATCTATTTTAGTCAAAAGTCGATCATTATGAATGTCATGCATATGCAATGCTCTAGTTAAATTATGTGTCAACAGGTTGACAGATCCATTATTTTGTAGTAGAATCAGGACTCAGTTGCATTTCAGTTGTTGATTATCCAAGTCAAAACATCATACTTCATTACAAATTACGGAATGGAAGAGTTTAATCAGGCTAAAATTAGTAAAATTGGGGTCTATTGCTGACTGATTGTGGGGGGGGGGGGGGGGGGGGTGGTGGGGGGGGGTGGGGGGGGGGGGGGGGGGGGGGGGGGGGGGGGGGGGGGGGGGGGGGGGGGGGGGGGGGGGGGGGGGGGGGGGGGGGGGGGGGGGGGG